>PVIJ01000895.1:211345-236345 GCA_004024925.1 Scalopus aquaticus
CTGCACAAAAGTCAACTCAAAATGGATAAAAGACCTGGATGTAAGACCTGAAACCATAAAATGTATAGAAGAAAATATAGGCAAAACTCTACACGACATACATCTCAGCAAAATCTTGAAAGACTCATCCCTCAAAGCGAAGGAAGTGAAAGACAAGATAAACAGATGGGATTACATCAAAATAAAAAGCTTCTGTACATCAAAAGAGACATTAACCAAAACTAACAGACACCCTACCAACTGGGAAAAGATTTTTACACACAATACATCTGATAAAGGACTGATAACAAAAATTTACAAGGAACTCACACAACAAAAACAAAGCCAATAACCCAGTCAAAAAATGGGCAGAAGAGCTCAGAAGGCACTTCTCCAAAGAAGAAAAGCAAATGGCCAACAGATACATGAAAAAATGCTCAACATCACTTATAATCAAGGAAATGCAAATCAAAACCACTATGAGATACCACCTCACACCTGAGAGGATGGCACACGTTAAAAATACAGGCAACAACAAATGCTGGAAAGGATGTGGAGAAAAAGGAACTCTGGTGGGAATGTGAACTGGTCCAACCACTATGGAAAGCTGTATGGCGATTCCTCAAACTGCTAAACATGGAGCTCCCATACGACCCAGCAATACCACTTTTGGGAATTTACCCAAAGGACACAAAAACACTAACCCGAAAGGATACATGCACCTGTATGTTCATTGCGGCACTATTCACAATAGCAAAGGTATGGAAGCAACCCAGATGCCCAAAAATAGATGATTGGATCCAGAAGATGTGGTACATATACACAATGGAATACTATTCAGCATGGAAAGAACATAAACACATGCAATTTGCAGCGACATGGATGGAATTAGAGGGAATCATACTCAGTTAAATAAGTCAGAAAGAAAAAGAAAAATATCGAATGGTTTCACTTATAACAGGACTATAGGGAGGCCGGGTGGGAGAGAGACACTCAGCGGTGAGGGGGTGGGGAGGGGAGGATAAGGGCACAAAATGGAAGAGAGGAGAATACAGGGGACCATGGAGATGGATCACGGGTGAATTGGTGGTGGTCTGCCCAAGGGGAATACAAAATGTAAAAGACATAAATAACAATAAAAAAAAAAGTGTCTTTTTCTTGTTTCTGCCACTGATATTCTACATGGAACACTAAAAGCCACATTTGTCTTATAAACTATTTTTGATTTTCTCAGTATTTTCTCCAGAATTCAATTAATGGCTGTCAGTTATCTCTTCTTCTAAATTCTTATTTTGAAACTATATCAAACTTACAGAGAAGTTTCAAGAATAGTTTATTGAACTCCCTTATACATTTCACCAATTGTTAACATTTGGCTACATTTTCCTCTTTCTCTGTGTATACACACACACACACACACACACACACACACACACACACACATCTAGTATTTTGGTTGACCCTCTTGACATTAAGTTGCAGATATCATTACCTTTCACCCCCTAACACATTTGCATGTATTTCCCAGGAATAATAACATTCTTTTATACAACTACAAGTATCTAAAATATTTCACAAAGGTAAAAAGGTAAAAATATTTAAAACAGCCCACATTTAAACATCAAGTGTTCCAATAATCCTTTACAGAAAAAAATGTTTTCTAATAAAATATTCAACCCATGACCATACTGGGCTCTAATTATCATGTCCTTTAGTATCCTTCTATTCTTGAAAGTTCAAAGGTTTTCATTGTTTTTCAAGCTTTTCTGACTTTGAGGAGCACCAACTTGGTCATTTTTGTGCTATTTGTACTAGTTAAGTCAACAGGACTGCCTGGTGCTTACTTAAGGTTAACCACCCCCCCAAGCTGAAATGCCAATGGTCATGTACTTAACCAAATCACTTACCCAAAAAGAAAGGATGAACAACATCTGCTGTATCTTTTTCAAGACTTAAGAGTTCAATTTCCAGATTTTTCTATGAACAAAAGTAACATGTAATTTGATCAGAAAGTAGCCTGAATTAAAAGCTTAATTTTTGATGAAAATGGATAGTCTTTAAACCCCGGACTCTTTAGGGGATTGAGAGAATGATTTGTTAGGAACCCCGAGGATTTACTGTAGCTTTTCATTTTGGTGTTCAAGCCCTGTTGCTGCTACTGCTGCTACTACTCTTACCAGTACTACTATTACTACTATTACCACCTAAAATTAAAAACTATCCGGGTATGTGCTAGACACTGTTCTAAGTACAAGAGAATTGCAGTTGGAACCAATTAAGATTTTTTCCCTGTACTAGAAGTAGAAACCAAAAAGTCCAACATAAATTACCTGGTTGATTTCAGCTTGAATATCTGTGATCTGATGTCGTCTGGAGAAATCCTCAAAGCAAATAGCTGATTTCTTAGCTATATTTAACATTTCCTAATGGTAAGTGAACAGAGAGAGCAGCAATATGTCACAAAAGTTTCTGTGTGCATTGGAAAAGCATGTTCACAGTTCTAAAATACAAGGATATATTAGATCTAACACTGCCCCCAAAAAAGAAGTACAGAGAACAGAAGCAATGTGCATTTCTTGTTTTTAAAATCTCCACTATCACAGATCCTTCACCCAAATATTTAAAAAGAAATACAAACAAGACTTAATCACTTTGTACTATTTCCTAAACTACAATACATAATAGACTTGCATTACTGAAAGCTCATCAAAAGATTCTAAGTCTAATATTGCGGGGGAATCACCTCTACATAAATGACCAGGACCTAGTCTCTCTAACCTTCCTGAGGCTAAAATCAAATGCCCCCAGCCCCACCCTCACAGAATCATTTATATGATTTGTTAAATGCTCTCTATAGGCTACAAGTCATACATATTGTCTCTTTTTACATTCTCACTCTCTTAAAGATGTTGTGTCCAGGCAGAATTATTCTCAAAAGACAACCCCCTACTTTTTTTTTTTACTTATTTATGCATACAAGCTGGGGTACAGTCCAGAGGTGTACGGTGGCGAGAGGGTTCACCAGAGACAGAGTGGGGAGCAGAAAAGGTAGATAAATGAAAACACACTGCTGAGGGGAGCAGTGGGCGAGGCAGAAGAGGTCTGCCACACCATGTGGGAATCTTCCCAGCCGGGCCCCAAACTAGCGTCACAGCTGCCCTGCCGACAACTCCACAGGACAGCGCCTAACCGCTGCGCCACCGCCACTGAGGAGGCCCAACCCCCTACTTTCTATCCTTTCATTCTATTATTCTTCACTTATTGCCTCCTTCAGTTTTAGGTTTTATCAGAGTAAGAATATTGTTTATCCCTTGGTTGAATCTCTAATTTTTTGTATACTCTTCTTCTATTCTAGAATATTAGCAAAGGAAAGAACTTTAGATATCACCTAGGCCAAGGGTTAGGAAACTAAAGCCCATGAACTAAATGCAGCCTGCCTCCTGCTTCTGTATGGCCCATAAACTAACAAATTATTTTCATATTTTTTAATTGCTGGGGGGAAATATTGGTTTTTGACATATGAAAATTACATGAAATTCAGGTTTCAGGGTCCAGAATAAAGTTTTATTGAAACTCAACTTCTCTTATTCATTTACATAATATCTCTGGCTGCTTTTGTACCACAACAGCCTAGTTGAGACCATATGGACTAAAAAGTTGCACAGGGATTAAATCTCAGCACTATCAAGCTATCTCCAGCCACTGTGACATGAGTTAAATCCCCAACCAGGGAGCTGACGCACCTGGCTCAGCAGACCTCTCCTGTCTCACCCTCAGGAGTGTATTTCAGTAGATCTGCTTGTTCTGCTCCCCACTCTGTTCTGGTGAATCCTGTCTCTCTCTCTCTCTCTCTCTCTCTCTCTCTCTCTCTCTCTCTCTCTCTCACACACACACACACACAGCCACCCCCCCACACCTCTGACCTACACTCCAGCTCTTGTATGTGTAAATAAATAAATCTTAAAAAAAAAAAAGCAGGGGCCTCCCTAGTGGCGCAGCGGTTAAGTGCTGCGCTGTGGAGGTGTCAGCAGCTCGTGATGCGAGTTCGATGCCCAGCTGGGGAGAATCCCACATGGTGCGGCAGACCTCTCCTGCCTCGCCCGCTGCTCCCCTCAGCAGTGTATTTCTGATCTGCCTATTCTGATCCCCACTCTGTCTCTGGTGACCCTCTCGCCGCCCCACGCCTCTGGCCTATACCCCAGCTTGTATAAATAAATAAATCTTAAAAAAAAAAAAGGCAGGAAATGGAGATTATAGAAAAGTCTTTACTTTTGACTATTGCAATTATATACTCTATGCCACTGGGGCAAAGGGATCTAAAAATGAAAGGATCCTAAGAGAGTAGGGTATTTCTGTTTACTTTGTTGCTAAGCACTAGAAGCTGAAATCCAGTACCATTATACTTAATATAAAAATTTTGATAACATTGTATACTATATATAAACATACATAAAACATTGTTTACTTTGTGTGCGTGTGTGTGCATATGAACTTTTATTTGTAGGCATCCTTTTTTTTCCCCCTTTTTTCTGTCCTTCATTCCAGCTGGGGGACATTAAAAGGGAGGCAGTACAGCAGAAAAGTTAAAAGCAGAGGCTCTGAAATTGGGAATGGTGTGCAGAAGAGGACAGGGCAGAGATACGTGAAAGTAGGTGTTGAGTTGTTTTGGTAGGCCCCGATCTTTCTCTTACACATTGTCAGTAGAGGGAGCTTTGATCAAGATGCCATGATTCACTCAAGCTTGCCAGAAAAATATCTAGGATGTAAGAGAAGTAGAGCAGCCCCAGAACTTACACTAAAATATCTCCCATTATCCTACAGACAGTTAACCCTACCTTTCTTTCCTGAAATAATTTTTCAATCAAAACAGAACAAAGTTCAAAAGAGTTATATACAAAGTTGTATAGTTTTAGGCATCACTTTTCATTTTTAATGCATGAGGGATGATTGGGCACTGAAATAATAGATTAAAGGGGATCATATAACAAATCATTTAAAAAGAATAAATGCTAAATATTTCTAGTAAAAAAGGTTTTCATATGTAAAGTTTGCTTAAAGAAAAATCATACTACAAATCTGTAAAATTTCTTCACTAGAACTAGCCATGCCACCAGATTGCAATAGTTTAAGTGCTACAGAGTGGCAGGTTTTACCTGTACAAGCCAAACAGATTACCCATCCATTCCTAAAATGTTCTCACCAGAGACTGTGATTTAGGTGTTTATCTCCTATCAATATTCTCTAAAAGAATTAATCCCAAATGTTTTATATTATGAATTTACCAAATTACTTTGTTACAGAATTGGAGAAGTGAAAGTCCTAGGCAATTTGATAAGAAAACACCAGAGAAATGAGGAAGATGAGGAGTGGGCAGGGCTGTGGTTATTTTCCGATGGACTCATTACTGCCCCTCCACCCCATCAAGTCCCCCAATCTGGAAGATGTGGTTACTAGGCATTCAAATAATCTAGGAGCGTTCTGCAAAAGAAGCCGAAACTCCTTCAAGATATTGCCACAATATCATTATCAGGTTCATCTTAGAGATGATACAGTGTGACAGAAAAGGGAGGCTTCAGGATCTAATTTTACTTCATTAGTTGAGTGACCAAGTTAGTTTTTTGGTCTCCTTAGGCTTTCTTTTGTTTCTTCACTTTAAAATTACTGTAAGGTAAATGAATTGTCTAATGACTCTTCTAAGTATAAAAAAAATACGTTATTTTCCATTAACCTTCCATGTTCATACTGCTAATCTCGGCAGATGATTTTACCTTTCTACTTTACAGTTCCTTTTTCACTGAAATTAAACTTCGTCTTTATCTGAAAATTTATTTCCCTCAATCCCCCGTTCCCAACCCTTTGTCACTTTTATCCCATCATCTCCTACATCTTCAGTTCTCTCTATCTTTCCCTTTGGTCTATGAATATGCTCTTCTTTGCCCACCCGATGGATTAATCTATTCTTTCCTACGCAAAATCAAGCTCTTTCTCCACTCCATCTGAGTTCTAAAGTCTTTTAGGTCTTTTTCGCCAGTTCTTTTGTAATTTTTTATTTGTTTGTTTTTAAAAGATACTTCCCCTGGAGCTCTCCTGTACCCAGCGGCCCCAAATGTGCTTCGATACCTCACACAAACGGGCATTGTTTGGGAACGACTGTTTTGATCATCTACCCGTATATCCCAAACATTCCACCCATTACAGTTCAGAGGCGGCATCTCTGGATTAAAAAAAAAAGGGGGGGGGGCTGTAGCGGAACACTGTTCTATATTATATCCCACGAACTGACCTGGGATAACTCGCCTGCAGTCACCTGAAACACTACTCGAAATACCATCTTCTCAGAGCCCTGCTTTCGCAGAAAGGTCACTTCTGCTCCCTGGTAGGGGCTCCGCTTAACCTAGTACAACCCACCGTCAGCACCACCACCACACATCTATCTTCTGTCGCCATCGTCTGCACCCCTTAATGACGCCATCACCGCCCACGCACCTGAGTGACCATTCCCGAAGCTACGAAATGGCCCAGCAGCAGCCCCGCAGCATTAGGCGCCGACGCCGGATCCCAGGGGTTAGCCGCTGCCATGGCCAGGATCCACCAGCCCGGGTGGCGCGCAGAGTGAGCGGAACGCAAAGGAACGCGCCGCGCGGATCGATGACGTCACAGGGCGTTTCCTCCCAGGCGGAAGCCGCGGGACCTCATCCCCGCGAGCACCGGTGCCGGGGCTTCCCTTACTGAGCGGTCAGTGAGCTCAGGGGTAGGAGGCGAGTCCCGGGCTCCCCAATAGGCTCCTAGCGGCGTCTACTCTACGAACAACCGCAAAGCGGCGGGGCCTGGTGGTGGAAGTGTCTGTTCTTCCCTTTCTTCCTTGCCACTCTTGGGCTGGCCCCTAAGACCCTGGGATCTGCAGAAGGTGACAACTGGGGCTTAAGATGCAGCAGGGACACCGGCGGGGTGGCTGGGTGCCTAGATTAGAGGGGACAGCTGCGCTTTCTTTCCGCAGGAACCTGAACTGCGGGGCGAGGATGGGAAACAGTGCCCTCCGCGCCCATGTAGAAACCGCTCAGAAAACTGGTGTCTTTCAGCTTAAGGACCGTGGACTGAACGAGGTGAGACTGTGAGGGACCCAACCAGGGAATTTAAAGGGATAGGGACGGTGGGGGACGGTGAAGTTAATCTGTGAGGGATTCCCCGCGCTGTGAACCTCTTTCTCCAGTTTCCCTCAGAGTTGCAGAAGCTAACGAGCAATCTCAGGACCATCGACTTGTCCAGCAATAAGATCGAGAGCCTACCGCCTATGATTATAGGGAAGTTCACTCTGCTGAAGAGCCTCTCCTTGAACAACAACAAACTGAGTATGGCTTTTGCGCCTGGGAAGCTTTTGCTAGTGATCCGCAGTTAAGAAGGGTGATTTTCTCGCTCGAGCCGATTTTTATTGTTATGAAACCGTTCAGAGAGCTCAGGACGCAGGAGAATGTCAGAGTTCTTGAAGCTTTCTGCCTCTCCTAATTACATCTGCAAGCCTCCTCTCGCGTTATAATGACTGGTGCTGGGTTAATTTGGATATGAAAGGGAAGATCGTCTCTGGGATGTAAACAAAACTGGTTTTCTTGTTAAATTGGGAGGGAGGGATGTAATGAGAAGGGAAGAGCCTTCCAAATCCAAGAAAATTGCTGTCCCATTGTGCCGAGACCCCTTTGCAAAAGGAACCACTTATACACATAAATGATATATTTTTATTTATTTTTTTGCTAGCTGTTCTTCCTGATGAGTTATGCAATCTGAAAAAACTAGAGACGCTAAGCTTAAACAATAATCACTTGAGAGAGCTGCCATCTACCTTTGGGCAACTCTCTGCCCTCAAGATCCTGAGCCTCTCTGGGAACCAACTGGGAGCCCTACCACCCCAACTTTGTAGCCTACGGCACCTGGATGTGGTGGATCTCTCCAAAAACCAGATTCGGAGCATACCCGACATAGTGGGGGACCTGCAGATCATCGAACTCAACCTCAACCAAAACCAGGTCTAGACCTTATGGAGTTTTTCCTATACATATACATGGATTTACATTTTCCTGAATGACCCCTTGTTCCTGAAACTGTAATCTTGGAACTAGGGGTATGAGGCTAGATGAGAGGTACCTTCTATGGGCTAATTTTAAAGCCCAAAATGCCATGGAGTTAGTTGACACTGGGTGTTTGTTGTGTAGGTGTTTTCTGGAGGGTGATAGTGAATAGCAGGGTAAGGTATTATCAAAAATTAAACTACTGTCTCACAAATCCTGAAGAGTTCTTTAAGTCTCCTCTCAAACACCTTTAATCATCTAGCAAAAAGCTGTCAGGATGCTATAATAGAAAAGAGGCTTAAACTCATAGGTTCTGAATTGGACATCAGCAGTAATTCAGTTGTCCTTTTTGGTGTATTTTTGTCCAGTGTATGTCCTGCTTTCACTAAAAATTCATTAGTGATAGAATTTCTGGAGATAGCCCATTTTATTCTTTTTTTTTTAAAGATTTATTTTTTTTTATTTATACATACAAGCTGGGGTACAGGCCAGAGGCGTGGGGTGGCGAGAGGGTTCACCAGAGACAGAGCGGGGAGCAGAACAGGCAGATCAGAAATACACTGCTGAGGGGAGCAGCGGGCAAGGCAGGAAAGGTCTGCCATGCCATGTGGGATTCTCCCTGGCCGGGGGTCGAACTCACGTCTCTGCTGCTGACAGCTCCACAGCCCAGCGCTTAACCGCTGCGCCACCGGGGAGGCCCCCCATTTTATTCTTGGACAGCTTTAATTACAATATTTGAGAACTGTTACATTACTTCAGAAGCTCTTCAGTTAATATGTATCTGGAAAAACAATCCTTGGTCCAGATATAAGACAGAAATGATGAAACATTAAAACAGATGAGGCGGTCTTTTGTTTTTCTAGATCTATGCTTCTAGATCTTGTAGTCCAATACAGTAGCCAGTAGCCACTTGTGACCATTAAAGTTCATTTAAAACTCAGTTCTTCAATTGCCATTAACCGTATTTCAAGTGCTTAATAGCCTTATGTGACTAGCGGCTTCATATTGGATAACACAGATATAGAACACTACAATCATTACAGGAATAATTACTGGAGAAAATTATACTATATAGATTGCAGTGACCTTACATTATGATGAAATTGTTAGTCTTTTGAGGATTTTGGCCTCATCTTTTCCTTAAGTGGATATTCTTGTATGTTCTTAAACTTTCTTGGGCAAGTTATTTGGAAAAAAATAAAGCAACAATGTTAGTTGGGCACTCACTCCACATTCACCTACACTTATGCTTTAATCAATTCTATTTTAGTGTATACAATATCCTGAAAGCTTGTTAGGAACCACTGGGCCTCCATTCTCATTGCCTGATTCTGTAGGTCTGGGATAGGTTCTGAGAATTTATAGTCTTAAGTTCCCAGGTGATAGCCTGAGAGGATACCAGGCAGAGTAAATATAACTTGGGTAACTTAAGAGCATTTAAAAGGCAAGAGAGGAGAATGAGTCAAAGGTAATTGCCTGGTATTGCACTTCAGTGCCTAAAAGAAGAGTGGTACTACTAAGGATGACATGCTGGGTTACAATGGCAAATCAAACAAGTGTGTTATTAAAAATCAGAGCTATAGGTGTGGAATAGAGACGTACAGATATGAATATACATAATTTTGAGGTATTAACAGAAGTGATAACTTTAAGACTGGTTGTGCTTTCTAGGAGAATGTTTAGAAAGAAAATATCATTGGGGAGTGATGCTTGAAAAATGTCCATAGGAACAAGAAGGGAAAACAAAAATCAGAAATTCGAAAATAAAGGAAGAAAAACCTCAAAACTTAGATACTAGTAGTAGTAATTTCATAGAAGGGACAGAACAGTCAAATGAAACAAGGAATAAGAACAATGAATCCTTGACATTGGCTGCAGTTCGCAGATATGTACACATAAAAGATTGGCAGTAAATCTACCAAAATATTTATGGTGATGGACTACAGGTAACTTTTTCTTCAAACCTGCGTGTTTCTCAAATTTTCTATAATAAGTAGTATTTTTGAGAACATTTTGTTTCCAAAGAGTTACTGGTGACCTTCAGAATTTTTTTTTTTTTCAAATAAAGTGGAGGAGTAGTTAACAAGCTAGATAACAGATGCTTCTGGAATGAGTAGGTAGTGAGAAAATGGAAGCAGAAAGAGAACTAGGACAAATAAATACAGGTTTTTTGTTTTAATTTAGTAAAGAAAACAACCATTATGGTGCTCATACTTTCTCCTATTCTTTTTTGTTGTGGTGTCTCAAAGATCTCTCAGATCTCAGTAAAAATATCTTGCTGTCCTCGCCTGAAAGTTCTTCGCCTGGAAGAGAATTGCCTTGAGCTCAGCATGCTTCCACAGAGCATCCTTAGTGATTCCCAGATCTGTCTGCTTGCTGTGGAAGGCAACCTATTTGAAATAAAGAAACTTCGAGAACTGGAAGGCTATGATAAGGTATGTAGTTGAGTACTTAGGCTTTTCTAGTCACTGTTCCTAAGAAGAGAAAGGTGAAGGAAACCACGTGATTATTTACAGCTACAGGATACATGCATAATCCTATTTATGTAAATAGGTCCCATTTTGAAAGGTAGGTCTAAAAACTAGCCAATGGTCTGGGTCAACGTGACTTTTCCTAAGCAGCTTACTGTAAAGCATCTTTGTGTTTAGATTTCCTATTAAAATAAATAAGTTGAAAACTCCAAAACTATGTGCTTTAAATTTACATTTAGATAGGTTTTGTGGGAAATGAAATGCCATATCTATCCAGTAACCTAAATGAGAAAAAAAAAAAAATACCAAAGCCTAAGTAATAAATAGGCTATTATTTAAATGCTCATGCCCCAAAATTCCACATATATTCTTCTTTCATGACTTTTAGTACATGGAGAGGTTCACCGCCACCAAGAAGAAATTTGCATGATGTTCTCCAGGAGCATGGCTATCTTACAAGACACTTACCTGGACCTGTTGCAATATGGCTGAATCACTTGCTCCTGTTGCTGTCAAGAGTATCTGCAGTCACATGACACCCAGGAGATTATCTATTTCGGACAGGAAGAGTCCTCCATCTTGAGTCACAGATAGGGTAATGGACAGTGTTGGTCTTCAAAATCATCATTAGTTCAACTTTAGGAAACCAGTAGCTAGTTGCTATTTATAGAGGGGATGCTGCCTGATAACAGAATCACTCCACTACAGCTTGAGATTTCAGTGTCCGAGCTTTCATCAAGTCAGCTGTCATTCCACCTCTGTTAACATTTCATATTTTCACGAAATTTAAATAATTCCTGAGAGGCTGCTAAGGTTAATCTGAGGATTCATGATTTTTTTCTAGTCCATCAGTTCAATTGCAGTTTTTATTTGGAAGTTAGGATGTACATAAATGTGACTGTCTTGATTAAAAGTGTACTTTGTCAGAGAAGTACCAACTCAACACTAAGAAATGTTCCCCAAGGCTGCAGTAGCAAATTCTTAACTATTGCAGGTGCCTTATTGGTAGAGGGCTCTGAAGAGCTAAAACCGTATATGCAAAACTTACAAGATACAAGAGTTTTTAATAATCAAGATTTTCCTGAAGCTTCATTAGAAATAATGTCTTATTTCTGGTAATCTTTTTCCTTTTTTGTATTTATAATGACTAGTCAAATTACCAATCAAAAAACTGTTTACCAAGTTTATTCTCTGAGTGGGAGAATATATTAAATAAAGTATTTTTAATGAAATCTGGCTGGAAGAAAGGTTCTTTAAAAAGGAGGGCAGGAGAACTTTAACCTGTAAATGGCCCCTTGTTTGAAAGTAAACTGATTTAACGCATTGTTTGCGGGTAGTTTTTTTTCACGTGCTAACAAGTGGCGCGGGCCATTTTTGCTAATTTTTTAAGTATTAAAAAAAGTATAAAAATAAACATTTTTACGTTACCTGCATTCTACCGCTAGTCTATAAAAAAAGTATTAATACATGTCCCGCGCTCTACTACCAGTCCATGTAAAGCATACAATGTGTTAAGAAGTGTCTGGTGTTCTTGTTCAGGCTGAGTAGGGAAATATCTTCAGGTGACTGATACTTTGTAGTACTGGAACCATGCCTCTTAAGAGAAACTGAAGGTGGGCCTCCCTGGTGGTGCAATGCGTTAAGTGCAGCGCTGTGGAGCTGTCAGTGGCAAGTTCTATGCCTGGCAGGGGAGATTCCCACATGGCGCAGCAGACCTCTCCTGCCTCGCCCGCTGCTCCCCTCAGTGGTCTATCTGCCTGTTCTGCTCCCCACTCTGTCTCTGGTGAACCCGCTCACTGCCCCACACCTCTGGCCTGCACCCCAGCTTGTATGCAAAAATAATTTTATTTTTTTGAAAAAAAGAAACTGAAGGTACAAAGGTAGATGATTTCAGATTGTAACTGGCATGGACATTTGGAAAACTTCCACTGTCATTTCATGAAGTTCTGTCTTATCCAACAAGCTGTTTTTACTATGTATTTACAGTTCTCTTTTTACAAACCTAGTTTAACCATTACATGAAGAGGTCACAAGAGCCTAGTATTTAAATGAGGAAGATTTCCTTAACCTTGTATCTGGTTTAGGTGTTTTCTTTTTCCTATGTTCTGTCTATCATTTTGGGGAGTTTCTCAAATCAGGATGCCAGTTTATCATCATCAATTAAGTTCTGTTTTTTAAATAAACTTTTTAATGTTTAATCTTATTGACCTACTGAATAATGAACATTTCTCTAAATATTTATCAGTACTTGCCATCTAATAAATCAGGACATATAATTTAAATGTCCTAGTCATTTAATTATTAATTGATGTTTGAAGAATTCCCAGCCCTATGAGAATCAGTTACTACCTTTCATACTTTGGTCCAAACCTCACTGCACTCTAAGTTGCCTGCTCAGTCATAGCCTGCTCTTCAGACTCGCAGTGCAATGCCTTGCTCCTTTCACTGTCTTTATCTTGTTTGCTCAGTCAGGAATGTCCTCTGACTACTATGCTCCTTCCTTGGCTAAGCCCCTTGCTGAGTTCAAGCTGAATTAACTGCACCCCCATCTCCAATAGCACTTTCATATTCTTTGTCTCTTTATAGACTGATCTATTTGGAGGGGCCATTCAAAGTAACTATGCCCAAAGTTATAGTTCATCAAGTATTTAAACTTAAACATAAGCTAACAAAGTATGTCGATTTGTGCTAGAGATGCCAATTCTAGTTTTGTCACCAGTTCTAAGTCACTGTATTTTCAGAGCTTGGTTGGAAGTCATAGTATATTGAGTAAGGCCATGGGCCTTGCAGTCCCATGAATTGGAGTCCCTAGCATTATGAATTTGAGCAATCTACTCTCCTCTGTAAACATGGGGAATACCTCTTAGCTCTAAGGAATGTTATGAGGATATGGTGAAAAGATCCATAAAAGCATTTAGCATAGTGACATGACAGAGAAAGCACTCAATAAATGGTGGCTTATTTCACTTGTAAGACATTAAAATAGAATTGTGCAAGTTGTACAGAAATCAAAGGCTTAGAGCAGATATATCAGAAAAGATGAAAAACAATTGACAGGAGAATAAGGAATGAGTATCAATCTGAGAAATATAAATCTGATGAGGAATATACCTGGAATATTGGGTTGTTAGAATTTTAGCAAGAGAGTGACCTAAATAGCATTTAAAAAAATCAATTCTAGGGCCTCCCTGGTGGCGCAGCGGTTAAGCACTGCGCTGTGGAGCTGTCAGCAGTGGCGATGCGAGTTCGATGCCCAGCCAGGGAGATTCCCACATGGTGCGGTGGACCTCTCCTGCCTCGCCCGCTGCTCCCCTCAGCAGTGTATTTCTGATCTGCCTGTTCTGCTCCCCACTCTGTCTCTGGTGAACCCTCTCGCCACCCCATGCCTCTGGCCTGTACCCCAGCTTGTATGTATAAATAAATAAATCTTTTAAAAAAAAATCAATTCTAAATGCAATTGAGTATAGGGTATTTGGGAAGTAGCAAGTTAAGGGGAGATTCATAATTTACATGTCATGTAAAGATCGAGAATTAAAGTGTGATAAAAAGAATGAATTAAAACCTGGGAAGAAAAAAAAAAGGGCACATATAAAGATCACTGTCATAAGACTGGAAATTTGAAGTTTACTATTAAAAAAAAAGTCCAGTAAGTGATACTGTTTTTTAACTCCTCCGTTGGAGGGTAGAATTATACTGTTACACAACTAGAAAATGACTGAACCAGAAGTTGAACCCAGGTCACCAAACACCAAAGCTGTGTTAATCACTTCAGTTACTATCTTTGAAAAGTAATGGGAATAAGTTTCTAGACAATGTTACAGGAGAAATTCAGTAAGGCTTTAAGTCACAGCTTTTATTTCTAATGCATTATCAAGCTAAATTTTTAGCAGTAGAACCTCTGAAAATCTTTGTAACCTGTGATCCATGGATGGGTCTTCAAGACTCATTTTTGCAGGATTAACTCTTTCCTCTATATACATATTCTCTGTATATGCTTTTATGTCTATTGTGGGATACAGGGTCTACTGTTTTTCATCAAAGTCACAAATGGATTCCTGACCTCAAAAGCGCTCCTCTCGAGAGTAATTGTGATCATTAAACTATTACATTTCCTGGGCAGTGCTCGAAGTGCTTTATAAGCATCACCACAGTGAGTCTTTGCAACAACTCTATGGGATAGGAAACTTCACTAACCAACAAGGAAACTAGGGCACAGAAATGGGATTACAGTCACTCAGCAAGTAGCAGAGTTAGGGTATAATGCAGACGATTTGGTGACTGTGCTCAAATTTCCCACCAATTATACTAGAGAGATGCATATTGGTAGTGTCAGACCTACCGCCTTTTGTCATACCAATGTTAAGTTTAAGAAAAACACTTTTAGGAAAGGAATTTAGATATAACACAATCTGCAGCATTTTATACCCTCCTATTTTACACATTTACCATCACCTATTCCTTTTGGCACGGAGCAATTCTATTACAGAGGGCCTAACTGAATCTCACCTTAAATATTTTCCCCTTCAGCCTCTGCAAGTACCCATGTTAATTCTATCTTCTGCAGTACATGGGTTGTAGTTGTTGCTCATAAACATTATCCTTTCAGTTAATGGTGTGTTTTAAGTTCAAATGAATAAAAGGCTAGTAATATATAAAATGAAAATTCATGAGAAATCACAGAAAGGCAAGTCTTGTATGTCCAATAAAATGAGAAAGGTGCTAAAGGCAGTTTTCTGTTGGAGTGCTTCTTGATTTATGGACCTTTGCTTTATTCAATTAAGTTAAATGAGAGCCGATAAAATATTGCCCCTCCCCACCAATAGTCAAAGAAACACATTACTTCTTTGAACGAACAATTCCATTAGTCATAAAATTTAATTGTAAGGATTAAGCAGCGGTTACTGGTCAAACCAATCCACATTAATAGCTGTGAAGTGTGCAGATGCTATTTTTTAAATAAAAATGACAAATACCAATCAGATTCTTATAACACTGTTCAGGATCAAATAAACCTGATTCTGGACATAGTTCAACACACACGGCTAAGAGAATAACAGTGCAAAAATCATCAATAATTAAACCAAAGGTGTAACTTTCCAAATCACTTTCAGTTAACAGAATAAGTTCTAGCTTTTTTTAAGTCTAAAACTACAAAAATCCTAAAGCCATCTATTTTTCTACCTAAATGAAAAGTTTCTTTTTTTCCTATCTAAACTTAATTCTTGACATTGAGGTAAATCGGATTTCACGTGATATACTTTGTCAAACTTTTCCGAAAAGTTTTAAGCCCTGCTTTATGAAGAAATTCTCATGTTACGCTACTATTTACATATTTTTTCTTTAAAGGCTAATAACAAGTTTGTGAGTTTAATAGGCCTGTAATGGGACAATAATACTTACTAATATGAAAATAAAAGTCTTTCATTTGTATAAGTGTTCCTGTATGGTGCAATATGAAATGAGATGATAGAATCTATGTACATACATGAATCACCAAGAGCTCAGAAATTAAGTTCACGTGAAGAAAACTAATGCATTCTTTTTTGGAGCAGAGGTTGCAAAGTTGTGATGTATAACAAAAATAAAATGTATGAAAGCTCCAAAACCAAGCATTAGCTTAAATTGGCAATAACTGCAACTTAAAAACTAAACAAACCCAACCATGTCCTTACTGCAGCTGTGCAGCGAGGTTTTGTTTTGTGGCCTGTAGGTTTCACTAAGGTCATGACATTTTATGTCTTGCCTCTCCTTCTTGTGTCCCCTCTGCCCCTGCTTCCCTTATCATGGCCATCTTTGGCAGTGCTTCCAAATCTTGAAAGCAAAAAAACTTTTAAAGTAAACAAGGGAAAGGAACAAAAGCATTATAGATGATGGGGGAAAAACTAATCATGGATTACAAAACTGAGGGGAAAAAAAATACTGGCAGGAAGGCTGGGCAGCAGTCTACCTTCCAGGGGAAAAGAGAACGTGAAAAAAAATAGGGGAGCTGCTGCTCCTAGCCCTTCTCCATAGAAGAGCATGGAACCAAAATTTCAAAATGAAAAGGCTGTGACTTTGAAGGAGGAGCTAGAAAGAATGAATAAACGATAAAGAAGTACAGCAGTAGCTTTAGCTGTCAATGAGTTTCTTTGCTCTGGCATTGGCTATGTCAATACGATCTTTGTTGGTGTCGGCCTGGAAAAAAAGAAATATCAAGCATTACTTCACAAGGTAAGTTGCTCTAAAAAAAGTTATATTCCAAACACCTGAAGTAATGGACACACAGAAAATTTGCGAAACACCTGAAGGAACATTACAAAACCATTTTATGCAAGAAGTGACAAGTAGAAGTCTGTAATAAACCTGGCAAAGGTATGTAACAAGTTTCCCATATTGAACCCTAGAACACATGTTCCTCAATGTTGAACAACATGTCTAAAACTGGGATGCATCTTAAAATCAGTGACAGTTTAGACACAATGAATATAAGTTCTTCTTCTCTGCTACAGATCTGGTCTTTGTGGGCATGCCCTGAATGGAAAGTTTTAAGTAAACAATCTCATCTGGAACTACCCTAGGTATAACCTGGACTGACTGAAATAACCTTCGCCAAAGTTTTTGGAACAGATGTAGCACCATCTGTTCATATCATTCAGTATCTGAATTTAAATGATGAGTAATATGCAGCCTAAACCACATTACAGCGCTGAAAGCATCTCACAAGACATCGTTTGCCTCAGTGAAATCCATCATTACTGATTTCAACAGAGTCAAGCTTAAAAACTTACTCCAAGCTTTAAAGTACAAGGAGGTTTTAAAGAAGAATGGCTTTTAGATGTGACACATCTAAATGCTGAACACGGCTTACTTTCAGTATCTTTTATAACATATGAAATACAAAAAGGGGACTCATACTGTCTCTTTCCTCACAGGATCCTTGCTTTTGTGTGTCTACTCCGTAAGAACCATGCTGCAGAACTGATTTTCTTTTTTTTCTCTCAAATTTTATTGTTAGTTGTTTACATGTCTGTATAACTTTTGGGGTACATTTTTATACCTCCATATGGGCAAATGCTTCACCCTTTATCTTTCCGTCTCCTACCCCCATTTGCTCTGGTAATCAGTGTATTTTTCATAGTCTAAGAATTATTTTTGCTGCATTTTACCAATTTGTGTTCCAAAGTTATTTATATTTCACAAATGAGTGAAACCAAGTCTTTCACTTTCTTTTTTTTTTTAAATAAATAATTTATTTATGCATACAAGCTGGGGTAAAGACCAGAGGGTTCACCAGAGACAGAGTGGAGAGCAAAACAGGCAGATCGACGGAAACTCGCTGCTGAGGGGAGCAGCGGGCAAGGCAGGAGAGGTCTGCTACGCCATGTGGGAATCTCCCCGGCTGGGTGTTGAACTCGCGTCACCGCTGCTGACAGCTCCACAGCCCAGCGCCTAACCGCTGTGCCACCAGGGAGGCCCTCACATCATTTAACATAATTACCTCAAGATTCACTCATTTGTTCCAAAAAGGCATTATTTCATCTTTTTGCAGACACGATTTTCACCTAGTAACTCATGAGGATTCAGGAACTTAACTATTTGTTATTAGGTAATAAACTCCAAAAACTAACTTGCTCATTCAGAGGGTAGAAAAAAGCATACACATGGGCTAGAGGAGATACTGAGCATCACATGTGAAAGTTTAAATAAAACTACTGCATTCCGGGCCTCCCTGGTGGCGCAGTGGAGCTGTCGGTAGCTACTACGCGAGGTCGACACCCAGCCAGGGAGACTCCCACATGGCACAGCAGACCTCTCCTGCCTCGCCCGCTGCTCCCCTCAGCAGTGTATTTCAGTCAATCTGCCTGCTCTGCTCCCCGCTCTGTCTCTGGTGAGACCTCTCGCAGCCCCATGCCTCTGGCCTGTACCCCAGCTTGTATGTATAAATAAATACATCTTTTAATAAAAAAAACTACTGCATTCCAAGGTCTTGGTTTCAAAATGAACCAACTGCCAAGATAGGAAGACTTGGTTATTGGTTTTCAATGTGTTACAACTACCATCTCATCAGAACTCTAACTCCTGTGAAGACAGGACCTTATACTGTTCCTCCCAAAGCATCTAGCACAGATATCCACTGCTAAAACATTAGACCAGGTGTCTCATTTTCCTGTCATGAAGGCTTTTTTACCTTTTCTGTGATCCGCTCTATTTGTCGATTTTGGGCATCAATCTCATTGCCCATGTCCAAGGCCATGTTTTTCAAATTTCCTAGGATACTGCCCACTTGAGTCAGGTTCTCTTCCATTTCATCTTCTCTGGCATCATTAGTTATACTATCACAAAGAGAAATTAATTCAGTACTGATTGGTGAATTGTAAATGGACTAAGTCTGGATTTAGTTTTCATAAAAACCAGCAACAAAAATGACTCTTTACAAAAATTAGACTCAAGGGAATGCAGGTTCCCATTCTTGGAAAACATACTACAGGAAAAATTGAAAGACTGATTAAAGAGAGCATAATGTCCTGAGTTGTTAAAAAACAACTCAACTGCTATTCTCAAACTGAGTCCCAGCATCTCCTGCAAACTGGCTAGACATGTAAACATGCTAATTCTCACACTCCACTCCAAA
This sequence comes from Scalopus aquaticus, assembly GCA_004024925.1. Taxonomy (NCBI): domain Eukaryota; kingdom Metazoa; phylum Chordata; class Mammalia; order Eulipotyphla; family Talpidae; genus Scalopus; species Scalopus aquaticus. The sequence continues at coordinate 230,467 of PVIJ01000895.1, forward strand.
TCGACTGATTCAAAGACAAAGTAGATCCCTACAATCTAGTCTAAAAGACTTCCCAGGTGATTCTGATGCAATCTTAACTCTAAAATAGAACACTATTCTAATCTGGTAAGTCAGGTTTTATTTGAACACAGCTGTGCTCATTAGCTTACCTATTATAGCTGCTTTTACCCACAACAGAGTTGAGTAGCTGTGACAGAGACCATGGCCTGCAAAGGCTGAAATATTTACTATGTGACCCTTTACAGATACTCTTATAGGGAGCTGGCAACTCCTACTCTAGACAATACATTTTAAAATACATTTTCCTATACAGAAGTATAAAAGATGCTTATTTCAGTAATTTGGAAATTACTGTAAAATTTAAAGAGAAGTTAATTAATTATTGAAGGTCTACAACCACAAAGTGGTTGGTAAATGTCAGAGTGCAGGAGGAAGTGAAAAGTCAGGCTGTTTTCCACCCTCCCTCCATTAGCCTCTATGTCCAGCAGCTGAGGGCAGGTGCTGTAAGGGCACACTGCAGGAGAGGACAGCCAGGCAAATGCTGAGAGAGAAAGCTGGTCTTTCCGATCAGCACGAAAGGCCTGTAAAAATCTAATGAAGGCTCCAAAATTATCTTCTCATCTGCAAGAACTAAGAGTGAACCTACCCAGCCTGGGATGGTTGCAAAACAGAGGCAGATTTTTTAAATGCATTTTAAAAATGGAATAAATGCTATTTCTCATTGATGCCATTAGGTTCATCACCTATCCTCCTGAGTCATTCAGTTAGAAAAGGGGTGAAAATAGTGACAGGAGATAGCATACCGTTTAACGTATCCACCGCTGGCTGCTCCTGCGGTTGCTTGCTGAGGCTGACCATTTGTCATTCGGCCTGGCTGCTTAGATACTACATTGCTAGGAGAGTTGTCTCCGCCATCTCCCCATGTTGTCTTGTAGGCCTTACCAGCCTCAAAGTTCTTTGTCCTATATAAGAGTCAGGGGTGTAGGGAGATACCAAAAAGCAGGAAAGGGAGAGTTAGTGCTTGTTACCTTAAGGATGACCCACCACCCTGAGCATCAAAGCTCCATTGAATTAGTTAGGTCTAGATCATGTGTATTATGCTCCACTGCAATACAGCGTAGGAAAAAAATGAATTACATAAGCTCACTGACATTAATAATTTTTTAAAGCTTAAAATATTTTCAGCAAAATTCACTAAGCAGTTAGCAAGTAGCCAAATGCAATTACTGATTTCTCAGGTTCCTATAACCTGTGACACTCTCCAGAAAAGAAAAAGATCCTGCAGGAAAAGTGCTTGGAGATTCCTTATGAGGTTCCTTGCAGGCATCTCAGAGGTTGATGAGGGATGGGAGGATAATGTGACTGAATGGGCAATACTTAGACTCTAGATGCCACTTACTGGAATCAGAGTAAGTTCTAACTGATCTGTCTTTAAAGTTAGAATTTTGCATTAAAAATTTTAGAAGGATTTCTTAAGAAGCAAACATCATGAAGGAATGGTATGGATTATTTCCAAATTGAACAGTCAGTGAATAACTACTGTGGCCACACTGGTGCCAGTTACAAATCTTTTGGCTTAGGGCTTTTTTATTTAAGAGTTCATTTATTTTCCTTAAAAAAAAAATCCTAAATTTAGGCCTCTTAAAAGCAAATACTTTATATGTAACTGTTACAGGCAAAACTCAGCCAAAGTCAAAATTTTACCATGGGATTTACTACTGAAACAGGTATAAATGCCTAGTCAGTTGACTTTTAAATAACTATTACCAAAAAAATTACACGAGAATAACCTTTTTACAGATTATTTGGCTAGGTACAAATGTCACTCATACAAGTTTATGAAGTTATGAAATTGCAAAAGCGGAGGGGAGATTTTAGAAAGCAGTGGGTCCTTCCTAAATAGATGTGAGAATTCATTTTTGGTAAACCTAGATTTGGATCTGAGTCCTTACGCATTGATGCTTCAAAAAGAATACTACAGTATTTTTGGTAAGAGTTTCTGAAAAAAAAAAAATCTATGAACCTCAAAGAGATAGTTGTCAAAGTGCTTTTCTTGGTTCCATTATTAATTCTCACAATTAATTTCCTATTTATGTTATTATGTTTAATTATTTAAGCTCTTCATTTATTAAGTAAGCCATGTTAAATCTTTTCTGGAGCAAAGTGGAATGCAAGATATCCCACCTTGTTCCAAATGGCATTTAAGATGACGAGACTGGTGATTAATTCCTCAATTTGGTAGTGCCTTAAACTCTAAAGCATAAAAACAGAGAAAACCTTGCTTCTGGAATTGGAAAGGAGGATGCTGATAGCAAATTCCTAAGGAAAGAAATGGATTTAGCTTGAATTCCCTTACCTTTGCTCAGAACTAGAATGCAGCAATTCTCTACAAAGACCAACCTACTTAAAACTTCTTAGGAATTTCAAGGGTGTTTTTATTTTTATAATCTTAAATGTTATTTAGCCAAAACTTAGTTATCAAGCCATTAGTCAAAGGGTGGTATTATAAATTTTTTTTTTGGTATTATAAATTTAAATCCTTTTTTCCAAGCCTGTCTTTTGGCAGTCAGCATCAATCAAGAAGTTCACTTTACAATACACACCACAGCACAGTTTTTACGACAGTCTCCACTACTCACAAAATCCATGCACATGCACAGAAAAGCCATTTGAAGCATCACCTTTAGACAGCAGGTTAACAGCCCAAACTGCGCCATAAGACTGCATCTTAAAGTTCCCTTTGATCAGTTACTGAGCCCGGCTTCTGATGTTAAATCTTCATTTTTTAGTAAGCAGATTAGAAAGGAAGAGATTAGGTGAGAGAATGAAATGCAGAAAATAGTGAATGCCAGTCAAACAGAACAGATGCATTTTTAGAATTTTCAAAACAATGCATTTAAATTCCTGCCTGGTTTCATAGAAATAACCAACATCTGAGAATCTAGATAAAAAGAAAAACAAACAATTTAAACCAGAGTACACTTCATTGTTCTGAAGATGTTTAGGTGAAGACAGTCTTTGCTAAAATTATGAAAATTAATATGGAGAGAACGTAAATACTAATGGAGAGACTGTGAAATTATCACATTCTTCCCTTGGTGTTCACAGATCTCTCTTATTCTATTATATATTTTACTTGCATTTTAATTTTTAAAACTTTTTATATGTGTAACTCTCGTCACCCAACAAACTTTGAAAGGACATTTAACCTACAAGCATTAAGTAAGCACATAGTATGGATGAGGTAGCATGTGGGGCACAAAAAAAGAGTAATGATAAAACAGCATGTCTTACTCATTTTTATATCTTCATTGAGTAGAATGAAGGAAACACTCAAATGTTAACTGAAGTATAATTCAGTATTTGCTTTAACCAATCAGAGCTCGTTATTACATCTCAATAAGATTAGAGCAGCAGCAACCTGTAGTACCAATTCTGAATTTCTTTAGTAAGTGGTCCAGAAATACCACTTTGTCTTCAAACCATGCACCACTGAATTATAAGCACAGACCAAAGAGAGGTAAGTTAAGATAGGATGTCTTGTCTGAGAAGGATTAAACTGGAACATGAGGCAGTTTACTTTTCTGAGATTTCCCACTTTAAGTGTGCCTTCTTTTATTAAACACCTTAATAAAAACTACAATTAAGTTACAAAGATACAGGATTTAAAAAAAAAACAAAACAACAAACTTCATGCTATTTTGCCTTTAAAATACAAATAGCAAGGTAACAGAATAACATTTATTTATAATTTTAAAATTTAACCCTGGTACCCTGTTTTAAAATTCTAGTAATCATTTTAGTAAGAATTAAAGTTAAAATTCCTTTCTAATGTAGAGTTACATTAAATCTATTTTTCATATCTTACAAACAACGAAAGAAATTTGTTGACTTGGCCTCAGTGAATACTACTAAATAAGAGAAATCTCAAAGAACAAATATACTCAAGAATAGGCATCCCTGGTGGTGCAACAGGTTAAGCGCAGCACTATGAAGCTATCCAGAGCCACTGCAGCATGAGTTCAATCCCTGGCCAGGGCGATTCCCACGTGGCCCAGCAGACCTCTCCTGCCTCGCCCGCTTCTCCCCTCAGCAGTGTACTTCAGTCCATCTGCCTGTTCTGCTCCCCTGTTCTGTCTCTGGTGAATCCTCTCACCACCCCACACCTCTGGCCTACACCCCAACTTGTATGCATAAATAAATCTTTAAAAAAAAAACAACAACAAATATACCCAAGACAATACCTACATTACAATACAGTTAACAGCAACATCAAAAAGGTTGATTCTTTTCTTGCCAAAGTCAAGCAATGTAATATATAGTTAAAAGCTGGGGCTCTGTCTGACTTTGAATCTCAACTCTCCCACTTGCTAGTGTAGCCTCTTTGTGCTTGTTTCCCCATAAGTAAAATGGTGATAATTAGAGAATCTACCCCCTGTTAAGATTAAATTTAAAGTGCTCAAAATAGTAAAAGTCTAGATTAACATACGTCCACAATAGTCATCCAAGTCCATGGATGGAAGACATTTTGAGCAGTACCACATAATCAAATACATCAATACTTCTTTAGTGAAACAAATTATCATCTACACTAAGTGTGATAAAAGTTATAAATAGCTTCAGTTCAGGTTACATTTTGTACACTAGTTAATGAGTTATGTTATCATACTATATAAAAGACAAAACACAACTTTGGCTTTTAGAGTGCTTTAGATTTTTAATAGGAAATAAGAGGCAAAAAACTTGAGCTGTTAACACTACTACCAGAATTACTCCTAGCCTTGTTCCAAGAAGACGAAGCTCCTAAAGACCACTAGCCTTTGAGATGTTCAGTTATGGCTATTTACCAAAGTCTAACTGAAACACAGATTAGCAGATAAGGTTAGAAAGGCATTGGCAGGAATGTGATAGGGGACAGAAGAGCCAGGACAAGACTCCTGGTATAAAGGAGAGATAGGTGGAGGGAAGACAATTAAAATCAAACATCTTTAAACTGGGATATTACTCTTTCCACAACAGGAAACGACTGTTCTGTTATAGCAGCCCCTCGAATCCGTTAAGCAGTATCTCTTCTCTTGACCCACTGAGAGAGGGGTCTTCAGACGTGAGAGGTTGACGACTGCTTCAAGAACATACTCTACCATCTTTCTCACCAGTATCCAAGAAAATCTCGCCTATGCTTGGCTGGGATACAGAGATACAAGAGAAATAAAATTAATGCTTCTACAGCTCTAGTTCCCACTTTCTATGATACAGATCAGCTTCCAACTCAAGTGCTAGTCCGGTTTATCAACCCCTGACCCAGAGTTTAGTTTACTCTAGGTTCTAAAGAGGACTTCTTCCTCTCTGCTCTTCTCCTATTATCTAATTTCAAGGAAATTCTTTTACTTCTCCTCTGCACTCTTTCAAGAGGGTACACAGTACACAGGAGAAAGACCAAGTAAGTTTGCAGACACTGTCAAGAGTTTGATTCAAATAATCTGTACATTTATAGTTTGTTTGCTTAAAGTAATCTGCTAAACTCTGATCAGCAAGTCATCGTTATTAAAAGTGTACTTGCAGAAAGTCAACCACGGTTGAAACAGGTCAACAGACTGGTCTTAATAGGAAGTCAGTGGACAAAACTAAAATGAACACGCTCAAATCTTGTCTTCTTGTAACAGGGTGGTCCCCAGGAGAAAGGGTGTGTCCCAGGTTCCCTGTCCCACCCAAGATAGGGTGGAACTGAGCAGGATTTAAGAAGCTGAAAAGACACACACAAGAGGACTCACACAGAGGAGACAGAACACACAGACAGAAGATAGGAAGAGATGGAAAAAGGATGGAAAGCCAGAAGAGGCCCAAGGAGCAGAGAGACTTGTAAAGAAGCTGCACTGGCC
>PVIJ01000896.1:0-38031 GCA_004024925.1 Scalopus aquaticus
GCCCCCGGACACCCCACCCCTGAAGCCAACACTGCCCCCATGTGGCCACACAGAGCGGGGTCCCCCCCCCCGACGCTGGGCACCCCCCACCTCTGATGTCCACCTTCACTCTTCCCAGGGGCCTTCTCCCCTCTCCTTGGAATGCCATTCCCTTCCCCTTCTTTGCTCTCCCAGAACCCCAGGATGGCCCACACCACGCTGGTCACCTGACACAGAGCCCCTTGGGGGCAGCTTTCCGAGCTCCGTCCCCGCTGGGCTGCCCACTTGGGGGCTCATCGTCCCACGGAGACCCTCTTGCTCCTGAGAAGGCCCGGCAGCCCTTCCTGCTGTCAGGGTCACAGCGAAGCTGCCTCATTCCCTTCCCCTCCCGCCAAGGCAAAGGGGGGCCTTAGAGGACCTGCTGGAATCCCCCGGGCGTCGGGCTGGAGCTGCCTCCGCCCCAGGCCGGCTCCAGGCCCTCTGGGTGCTCTGAGCAGTCAGGGGGTGGCACCCCCCACCCGGGGCCCCCTGGGGCTCCCGGGATCTGCTGCTCACTCGGTCCTGCCCGGCCAGCGCCCGCCCTCGAAGCCTGGGCCTGGTCTCGCGGGCTAGTCCCCAGCAGAGGGGCCCGGGCAGCAGCGCAGGGGCTGGGGGTTGACTCGGTCCTGGGAGGAGCCTCCCTCTGTTCCCGTCGCTCCCTCCTGAGGGGACAGCGGAGGGACAGTGCTTGCTTCAGTGCCCTGGCGCCCCCCCCCCCCCCCCGCCGGCGCCCTCCTCCTGCCCCAGCCGGGCTCCCTGTCTGACTGCGGACGCGCCGCCCCGGCCAGCGGAGGACGCTGTGGTCCTGCTCCCCGGGACTGCTCAGGCTTCGGAGCCCTTCACTTCAGAGGCATGGCGGGGGCGGTGGGAGAGCAGACCCCGAGGTGCTTGTCACCCCGGAGCGGAGTCTCGAGGATTGGCGAGCTAGCTGGGAGCCCCCAGGACACCCGCGCGTTTCCAGCAGCGCAGGTGTGCGCAGGTGAGGGAGGGGAAGGAGCGGAGGCCACGCCCCTCGCCGTGCAGGTCGGCAGGTGCTGCTGGTTCTCTGGGCTCCGGGGCTGCACGCAGGTGTCCGCCCCACGGGGAGCCCGCCCCGCCCCGCCCCGCCCGCGCCAGGGCCGTCCGCAGCCCTCCGCATCTCCAGGCGTCAGGAAGGGCATCCGCGGTGGGGGGCTGGGGGTGCCCGAGGGGCTGGCTCCCTTCACGGGGCAGTGGGGGCGGCGGACTGGCCGTCACCAGGCGGTGCTGGGCACTGAGCAGCTGCCTGTGTCGGGACTCGCAGGCCGCAGCAAGCTGGCAGGGATGAAGATGGCCTCTGGGAGTGAGACCTGTGGTGGGGAGGCCGTGAATGCCCAGGCAAGTCCGAGTTCAGGCCCGCAGGCCTTCTCCGTGCCGATGGACAGAGCAGGGCCTGCAGGTAACAGTCGTTTCTGGCGGGAGTTTCCGACTAGACCGATCTCCCGGAAGTTCCTCCATGAGCATCCCCTAACCAGCGTGGGGGGGGGACCCCAAACTGGCTCTGCAGCCACTTACCTGCCTGAGGACCTAGCCAACCCCCCGCCACCTGCCCGCCCCGCCCCGCCCCGCCCCAAGCTGCTGGAGTCACCTCAGTGCCTGGGGTTCTGGCACACCTTTCCGCCCCAGGCCCCACCCTCTCCAGGCTCACCTGCCACACCTGGGTGAGTCCTGGCCCAGACCTGCCTCTGGCGTCAGCTCCCAGCCCGGCCTGCCCAGAGCCCCGGCGTCCTGCTCCCATGCGGGCATCGAGGAAGCAGCAGGGATTCTGGAGCCCAGTTCAGAGACCTCCCCACAATTAACTCCCTAGTTCCCCTCACCCTCACCCTCTCCGGGACCCTGCCCACCTGCTGCCACCAGGCCAAGTCTGGGCTTCCAGCAGTCTCCACATCAGAGTCTGCAGGGGGTTGGAGGCACAGAGGGCAGGGGAAAGGAGACAGGAGGCAATGTCGGGAGTCACAGAACCCTAAACTCTCAGCAGCTTCTGTCTGAACACCTCCAGCAACAGGGGTTCAAGGCCCCCAAAGCCACTGCTCCTCAGTCCTCAACCCAAGGCTCAGCCTGTCCTCACACGGGGTCTCAACCCAGCCCGGCCTGGCCGGGCCTAGAGAGCAGACGGTGATGACCCTGCTGAGTCCTCTGCCTGTGACCTGGCCACCTGGAAGGGCAGGTTCCTGCCAAACGCAGGGCAGGGGTCCCTCTCCTCCCCACACCCCCACACCCCCCAATCCCCCCCAAACCTCCCCCAGGCAGAAACCTCCCCCTCTGGGCCTGCGGGGCGGCCCCGGATGGCTTTTGCAGTAACCACACCCCCTGTTGGCCTAGGCTGGCCTTGCTGGCACTGGGAATCACCCACCCTGCCGGCCAGCTCTGGCTTCCTGAGTGCTTGTAAGAGCATGGCCTCGGGGTGCTCCTGGGAGGCACGGCCTGTCACTGTCCTCACCTCCAGCCAGCAGGCCTCTCTGACGGGCCCACGCGACACGCCCTGGCTCTGCGGCCCAGGATACAGGTGCTGAGGAGCCAGCAGTGCGCCGGGGTCACCCCAGGGAGCCGCCACCCCCTGCAGCCAGTGGCAGCTTTGGGATGCGGAGAGGGCCGTCCCGGCGGCTGCTATTCCACCGGCCTTGGCCACAGTGGACAGTCGGAGGCTTGTCCTCACAGGGGTCCTGATTCCCACCTCCCGACTCCCTGCCACGGTGGGGCCGGCCCTCGCCGGCAGCCTCTGTTCTCCCTGCCCGCTTCCTTTCGCGCCCTCCCACTTCCCTTGCGTGGGCTTCCCCAGCCGCCCTTGCTGCCGTGGCTGTTCCTTCTCTCTTGAATTGTTCGGAAAGTTAGTTACACGAGCCACTTGAAGCATTTTCCCCAAAAGTGCATCCTAGGCCTAAATAAACCTCAATTATAAAGTGATAGATGAATGCATGTAGATTGCGGTGGGTAAACGCTCATTTTCATTGACAAAGACGTGGTTGGCAGGATGTGCAGATTGCTCCAAATTTCATCAACTCTGAACGGGGGTGGAATTCCACCCGCAGAAGGGGATGATTGGCCTCACGACCCCGCTGAAAACTGTTCTCTCTCTATTCTTAGGCCCTCAGAATGAAGCAGGAGCTTCGGGGACGGGAGGTTTGAGCTCAGTCGTCGTGTTGAGAAACAATTGCACCTATTTCCATGGAGACCAAGAAAACTGAAGGTCTGGAAAAATCTCCCAAGAAATCGGTAAATGGCTCGTGGCAAATTGCTATGAAGCCCGTCAAGGTGGGCCCTGAGGTACCCTCAGAGGAGAAGACGCCCCACACCAAGCAGGAAACGCCGGACGGGAAGCCCCAGCGCTGCATCTCAATTCAGAGAAACTCCATCTTCAAACGCGCTGTGAGACACAAAAGCCAAGTCAAGGCCAAAGAGACCCCCCAAGGGGCCGTCGGCCACCTGGCAGGTCAGTGCTGGGGACAGCTGACACCTCTGTCCCTTGACACGCAGTTGCAGTCAGCAGTGCCGCCAGGCCCTGATTAACTGAGGGGAAGTGAAAAGCACTGAGCACAGTAAAGATCAGGGCCAGTGCGGGGGACGTCGCAAACTTATCTAAAGAACTCAGCCTCCCCCAGTATGTGGATCCTTCAGGAGAAGCGTTGACCCAGTTATACCATAGTGCCTTTTATTTAAGAGACGCCTTGTTCTAGAACTCCACAAAACACCCCAGACATGCCTACATAGGGCGGGGCTGGTGGCCATCCATCTGGGGGACAGCTAGGAACATGACTTTCTGGAGTGGTGAGTTTCCATCCTGTTCCCTTGCTCTTGCTGTGATGGCAGGAGTTTCTTCCTTTTTTTTTTATTTTTGCATACAAGCTGGGGTGCAGGCCAGAGGTGTGGGGGTGAGAGGGTTCACCAGAGACAGAGTGGGGAGTAGAGCAGACAGATCGGCCGAAATACACTGCTGAGGGGAGCAGCAGGCGAGGCAGGAGAGGTCTGCCGCACCATGTGGGAATCTCCCCGGCCGGGCATCGAACCCGCACCGCAGCCCAACAGCTCCACAGCTCTGCACTTAACCCGTTGCGCCACCAGGGAGGCCCCTTTTTTTTTTTAATTAATTTTTTTTTCCTACATTGTTGTAGTCTCCATAGTTCTCCCACCAGTGCCACCTGTGAACTGTCACCATATTCTCTGTGCTCTTCCCTCCCCTCTTTGATGGCAGGGGTTTCTACTGCCCTGAAAATATTGAGATTAACACTTTGGAAATAGCTTTGCTATTTGGGGGTGTCAGGGCTATGGCCTCCTTTCCTGTGACTTGCCCACATGCTTTTAGGTCAGGGACTTCATTGATTTGTTCGAAAACACCCATGACACTCTGATCCAGGTAGCATTTTGGCCACATGTTAAACCACCCTTAAAACACAAAGACGAAACCACATTTATTATTTCTCATGATTCTGAGGGTTGGGTGGGTGGTTCCTGTGTCTGGGCCACTGGCTGTAATCAATGCTTCTGATATTCTTAGGCAAGGACAGAGATTCTCATCAGTCTGGGGGCTGTCTGCAGAGAGCTCTCCGTCAGCTGGTGGCTCCTCTGGAGTTGGAAGTTCAAGGACAGTCTGGCTGGTCTTTCCGGAGCTAGTGAGCTGGTTGACCCAACAGGGGGTCTCAGCTGGGACTGCTGGTCTCTGCTCCAGGGGGTCTCTCATCCTCCAGCTGGTTCAGGCAGCAGCGTTATCAGAGAGCAAGAGCAGAAGCCACAGAGGTTTAGAGGTCTGGACTCAGAAAGTGATACCCCAAACACGGTGACCCCAAGTCTCCCTCCCAGAATGCATGTCCGTCTGCACAACCACTGCTACCACCTTCTATTGGCCAATCAGCTCACAGGGCCAGACCAGATAAAAGCAGAGGGAGATGTTGGCTCCGTTGCTTGATGGGAGGAATGGCAAAGAATGAGTGGTTGTTCACCATCTACCACAAACATGCACGAAACCGTGTGTTGAGTACCATGCTAAGCAAGAGAAGTACCATGATTGAAATACTTCAGTCATAGGAGTCGGTTGGTTGGGACATTGCATTGTTCTCCCAACTTTTGTGTGTTTTTGAAAACTATAAATTAAAAACACACACCCACAGACAAAGTTAGAGTGTCTCCCATTGAGGGACGTTATTGCAATGATGTCATTTCACTGCAAGCATTGTGGCAAAGTTTACAAGAGGGGTAAAAACAAATAGAACCTGTTGGAGGAGTTAGGGATGATCTCACAAAGATGATATTGCAGGTGAGTCATGAAGGATGCATAGGACGTGGTCAGAGAGGGAATAGGAGAGAATGCTGATGACAAGCGTTGTGTCTAAGTTTACAAGAGGGGTGAAGACAAAGATCCAGAACCTGCTGGTGGGGTTAGGAAAGCTCTCACAGAAAGATGATACTGCAGGTGAGTCGTGAAGGACGTATAAGAGCGTGGTCAGAGAGAGACCAGGAGCTAGTTCGGCTGAGCATTGTTTGGTACTCTATTCCACAGGGGTGTCAACATGCAGTGTTGGGGTCACCCCACTTAGCTCTCTGTCATCCTTGGTTGCTTCCATGTCCTGTCAGATTTTCTCACCAGCCACATGGGACTATTGTATGAGCTGTGTGCCAGGCAGAGCGGCCCACCTTTTTGAATTCTGTGATCGTGGCTGTAAATTCCTGTGCCCTCACAGCAGGCAGTATTATTTAACATTTACCATAACTCTGCGAGGCGATAGCGGCATTACTGGGGGCTGTTTGCATGCCCAGATTGTACAGGTTTCTCCACGCCTTTGCGAACCTGGAATTTAGCAGTTGTCGTAGTATCGAATCTTTGTGAGACTGATACATTCAGGTATCATTTTAATGGTATTCTTTGAACTTGTCGATATAAAGACACTTGTTTAACTCTATTTGCATTTCCGCTATACCTGTCAACAGCCCTAATGGACCCCTGAAATTCCTTTGATTTCCATAAATTAAAGTGCGTTTAGCTTCAAAGTCAACTAAAGCTGGTGCTTGTTGGAGTGGGACCAGGAAACGGTGCATTCAGCATGGGGAGCCCCACTTGTTCCTACTCAAGAGGGAGGCGGGATCCACCCCCACCCCTCAGGAACCCTGGGGAGCACTGCCTCCTACTTAGGAGTAGGAAGACAGAAATGTTTCTCTGGAGGCAGCTTCTGCGGGAGAGGAGAGCTGCATTCAGTCGTTTACTTCCTGCCGTGACGAATTCTACCCACAGCTGTCTCCAGCTCACTTGGGTGAGTCCTCCACTCATTGGCCTCTTTGCTACTGAAGGGAGGCTGAGACTTACCCACCTTCCACCTTCCCCTTTGCCTAACTCTGTCAAGTCACTCAAATCTGCTATGATGTCACCTCATGCATGGGGCAGCCCCCCACAGGGCTTGGTGCCGACCCCAAAGCCCCTCCCGGGACCTGGCACAGACAGTGATGTTCAGCCTCTCACCCCTGCAGTGACCGTTCTTCATCAGGCCCTTGGCGTGTTCAGCAGAGACCGCCAATTTTTGAATTACGTCCGTAGACACCGGTCTCCCAGGGAGAGCAGGCACATCCCCACGATGAGGCAACGTTAAGCTAACCTCGGCCACAGCCCATTCAACCAAGTTAGTCATTGTGCCTGGTCTTGTTCTTGCCCTGCCGTGAGCAGTCACCTCGATGCTGGGAGATTAGTCACCACTGCCATTCTAGAGATTTCTTTTCCATTTAACGTGGCTGTCTCCTCCTCGGTCCTGTTTCTGCAGGAGTCAAGCGGTGACTTTCTCTTTCTGCCTCATCTACTGACTGACCCTGCCAGGTCAGCAGACGCGGCGCCCTCGCTCACATAGTTCCAGCTCCGCTGTCATCCTTCCCTTTCGCTCAGTCCGAGTTTCTCTTGGGGGGATGGTCTGGCCCCGGAAGGCGAACACCCTTCCCTGTTAGCTTCTTCTGTCATAGTCACCGCCCTCACTACCACACTCCTAGCGATCCCAGGTCTTGAGGTTCCCACTTTGCCATGCAACGGCTGCTTAATCTTGGGCTCCCTGTGTTGGGGGACCCTGTGTGGAAGCCACCTTACAAGCCATCACCCCTAAATGTTCTCCCTGCTACTGTATCTTTTTACTCCTCTGGCCCACAGCTCCTGAAGAAGCTGCTCTCAGCTCCCTTTCCAGCTCCAAAGCATCTAGCACCTTCAGCGTTAATCCAGTTTCTGGGGACATAGCTGCGCGCTCCCTCCTTTTCCTCCTCTTCTTTGCTCAGATAACGCTGCAGCCCTCTGGTCTTCCAGCTGGTGTTTGCAGGGTGCTCTGTACTCATGTGCAAACCCACACTGCTCTCGGAAGGCACTCAGTTACCTCTCCTCACACAGAGGCGAAAACCCTCAGGATTTCTCCCCAGCTGGCACAACTTTGCTGCCTCTGCTCCCCTCGCTCTGCATTTCTTCACGCTGCCCCAGGACTCCTGGCTGGCTTGCCGGTGGTGAGGCTGCTGGGCTGGGTGAGTTCCTCCAGGCTGACGTCATTTGAGTCTGAAGAATGAAGCAGGCTTGTCCGCTGACCACACTGGAGGATTACACTGGGCAACGAATTTCTACAAAAGTCATGTTACTGAAATATAATTAGTCATTTCCTATCAGTTTGTATGTGCTCAACATGAACATGACAGTCAAATTCTAATTTTGGCTCTAGTTTTTTTTTTGTTATCTGCAGTAAATTGATGTTTACATCACGAAATGCATGCCAATAGTGATTGGCCTATGGTTAATACCTGTAAAAAATCACGTCATAGACTACTTCTTAGATTTCTTCGCTTGTCTCTTGTACAGCTGTTCCAGAATAGAATAGATGGAAGACGCTTTCCATTGTGCAAAAGCACAGCCTTAAGACTCAGTATCGAAGATTCTAGAAATAGTCTCCATTCTTGTGGGTCATGAGTGATTTCTAAGGCATTCATGAGGCCCTCAATATCAGAACAGAATACCAGAGTACTTTCGTTTCTGAAGAAAGGCTCCAACTGCTGGTGGCGCTTTTGCTATAAAGGAATTGTGACATCTCCTTCTAGAAGATTCCATTGTTGGAGTCTTGATGCTAGCAATTCTGCCTTGTTCTTGGCTAAGTCTAAATCACAAACCAGGTCATTTAGTTCTTCCTGTGTTAGTCTGTGTGGGGTTGATGATGCACCACAGTGAAAATCTGGATCACTGCATGCTGATGGAACAGGAGAAGAACTGGTCGGCTGACCCTTTTCCTCATCAGATGAATCAAGAGAATATTCTGCTGGAGGTTCTGGAGTAGGAAGTCCCTCACCACGTGGAACTGGTCTCAATGTGGACGGAATGTTTGGGTAGACTATTCTCAACTTCTTTTGCTTCATTATTCCGCCAGAAAGAGGAGGAACCAAGCAGTAATAGTCTTTGATGTAGTTGCTTGGCTCTCTCCACACCATGGGGACTGCAAACAGCATGGATGGTTTTTGGCCATTTAACCACTGTGAAAGCTGTGTTGTCCATGGTGCACAGCATAGATGCGGGACCCAAGGCTTGTCTTGGTCACCAACCTTGCATTCGAAGTCAAGATGATAAGCCTTCTTCACTTGAGAAGTGATACTTTTCTTCTGGTTGGCAAGTATCACTTCCCCACAAATAGAGCAGAAATTGTCCACACTATTAATGCACTTTCGAGGCATTACTGTTCTGTATTGTGCCTAAATGGATAAAATCATAGCAGTTCTATGGAACAATAGCTTCACTGTCTCGCACAAAGTCTGAAATATTTTCTTTTTTTTTAATATTTTATTTATTTATACTAGCTGGGGTACAGGCCAGAGACGTGGGGTGGCAAGAGGGCTCACCAGAGACAGAGCGGGGAGCAGAACAGGCAGATCAGAAATACACTGCTGAGGGGAGCAGCGGGCGAGGCAGGAGAGGTCTGCCGCACCATGTGGGAATCTCCCCGGCTGGGCGTCGAACTCACATCTCGAGCTGCCGACAGCTCCACAGTACAGTGCTCAACTGCTGCGCCACCAGGGAGCCCCCAAAGTCTGAAATATTTTCAATGCTCAACCTTTCCGACAGGGCTTTCTATAGTGCACTGCTAACGTCAGCTTACTTCAGCAGCCGCCTGGCAGCAGTATTGCATTGCATCGCATCAGCAAATGATGCACTCAACTGTGGATGATGTGTGCATGAGGATATGATGCAATGCAATGCAATATGACATCCTTCTAGGCTGATTTAGGATGTTGCAGTCCTACTGGATAAATTTACACAATGAAACATATAAAATGAATTCTATGAAATGTCTTCAAAACGAAAGCTAATAAAAAATTTTCAGGGTTATATTCATGTTCAGCACCCAAGATACTACAGATTAGGGCCTTTTTAAGTCAGTAACGATCTCAATGTTGACCGTTGTTATTAGGGTGACTTACCTACAGGGGCCTTGGCTCTCCCGTCAGTGGGCAGCAAGCACCTCAGGCAGGGCAGTGTCTACACCACTTGCTGACGGGGTCTCA
Organism: Scalopus aquaticus; assembly: GCA_004024925.1. NCBI lineage: Eukaryota > Metazoa > Chordata > Mammalia > Eulipotyphla > Talpidae > Scalopus > Scalopus aquaticus. The sequence goes on from PVIJ01000896.1 coordinate 9,526, forward strand.
TCCCCACCTTGCAGATGTGATCTTTCTTGTGTAAGAATAATGGCGCCGGTGTCAGAGGGACACGCCATGTGCATCCTGGAGAGTGGTGCAAGTTGATACACATGAAAGAAACAATTGTCCTCTTCCCAGGGAGGGGCAGTCACCCAAGATGGCGTCACTTTGGCTTTCCTACAGAAGACATTCTCCATTTGGTCTGCCACATGGTGCCTGTCCAGAGTCATGCCAGAGAGCACTGCTTCCCAACCCCCCTACAGCTCATCTGAAATGCTGGGACGACAGAAGTTTAACTTATTATTCGATATCTACTAGGACTCAGACATTGTAAAGTTAAATATTTAAAGAATTGATAAGCTGCAAATGATGCTTGTCCAGCAGAACGGTAGCATCGAGGCTAGTGGTGTGGTTGCCCCCTAAGACGTTAACCAGGTTTGTATCTAAGTCTGCGACCTCATCTCAATGTTCTCCCCCACTCCCATGTATTCATGTGCCTATGTACATGAATGTATGTACATGCATGAGTGTACATGCATGTGTGTGCGTGAGCATGTATGTGAAGGAGCTTAAATCACAACCGTAATTTTGTAGAGAGGGCACCTGGTTACTGAACATGGCACAGAATGTGGCAGATTCCCTTTCAGGGGCAGGGGAGGAGGAAGCTCCCTTTCACCCCACTTCTCCCTGGGGTGACAGTTGCCACTGTCCTTGCCATAGATAGAATTGGAACTGACTGAAGAGGGAGGAGATACACTTTCTAACTCAATTTCTTAAATGTCACAGATTCTCAGGAAAATGGGAAATCTGGAAATGAGCCCTGGACCTTGAATTTCCCCCTGAAAAGAGCACCTCTCTGGAGAGTACCCACTCGGACAGAGCTAGGAGCCAAAAGCACAAGGTGAGGGGGCAGATCTGGGGGCCATTTCACAAATAGACACAGCAGAAGCCACGGCCACCGGGTCTTGGCAGCGCCAGAGTGGCTGGTGCTTAACAATTTTAAAAAAGATAACTCTGAGTTGCTCATGTTGAAAAAAACCCACAATTACATTTTAGAAGATCTATTGCTTTCTGTCAGAAAACTAGGGAACTGTAGATATTATATACAACGAGAAATAAAAAGGAAGACAAAAATCAGTTTATCACCACCACCTGGGGGTTTTAATATGTTGCAGCTGCTCCAAGATATTTTCCTGTGATTTATGCACATTTTCTCTTCATAAAACAGAATCTGACTGTGCATCTGTCTTACAGCCGAATTAGCAGTGTCACAAAGACCTCTTTGTATTACTAAAAGTTTCTCTACACCGTTGTTTAGTGGCTATAACCCACAGTATAACTGGAGAGTGATTTATTACTTGCTCACCTGTTGGTGGTCATTGGAATGTTGGATCAGTTAGGACTGATTTAGCTGCTTATAACCAGCAAACAAATAACACGGCCTGTTTGGCTCTTGTGAGAAAGGAATTTGGAGGTTTGTGAATTTGGAGGTTTGGAGATTCGGCAGCTACTTCCGGGACCCCAGTCTCCTCCTACCTCCCACTCTGCTATCTGCCAAGATGGTTGCCAGGGCTCCAGCCATCACAGTCACAGTTCCGAGAAAGGAAAGAGGAAGGCTGGCAGTGGGGAGATGGGGCAGGAGCTGGGAAGGCATTTGCTAGTGTGGTCTGCTCTCCTTTTAAGGAGCATCCCTGAAACCAACCCAACAATTGGGGCCTCTATCTCATGACCCAAAACTGGGTCACATGGCCCCTTCTACCTGCAAGGGGAGCCAGGAAATGCAAGCGCCTTTTTAAAACCAGGCCTATTGCGGTTGGAGACCCCCAGAAGATGTAGTTTGGGAATTACTTTGGGGTGTACTGTTTAATACCCAGCAAAAGAGATCATTTATTACCGAGCAGCGGCTGGGGCAGCTTTGCATGTGGTCTCTCTGGGGTTTCACATGAAGAGAGGGCCGAGGGGGAGATTTGTACCCCACCAAGTCCAGCTCGCCCACCGCACGTTCCCTGTTCTGAAGTCTGTCTGTGGCTGAGTGAGGATGGGTCTCGGAGAGCTGTTCTAGATCAATCTCTGGATCTCACCATGACGTTTGCTTCCACTGCACTTTCTAAACTGGATTTCTATGGCCAGTGAGTCACCATGGAGACCTTCTCTAGGCAAAACCCTCCGAATGGACTTCCTGGCTCTGAGCACTTTGAGTTATTGCTTTTAATGGTGAAGTCCAAGCATACGAGTTTCTCCTGAGAAATGTTGCCATCGGCGGCCAGGGGGCCACCACGTCAGTGTGTGTTTGACAGGACATCGGGGCTCCTAGCGGCGTGGCCCCCCAGTCTCCTCTCGTCTGCTGGCCCCTCATGGCGCTAGCCCCATCGCCACACAGGCCGAGATCTGGCATTTGCATAAGTCACTTCCCTGGAGTGCACACCTAGGGCTGGGGTGTCTAGGCCTTAGCATTGGTGTAGACTTAACTTTAAAAAAAAAAAAGTTTATTTATTTATGTATGCAAGAACTGGGGTGTAGGCCAGAGGTGTGGGGAGCAGAACAGGCAGATCCACTGAAACACACTGCTGAGGGGAGCAGGGGGGAGACAGGAGCGGTCTGCTGCGCCCTGTGGGAAGCTCCCTGGCTGGGGATGGAACTTGTGCTGCAGCGGCTGCAACAGCTTCATAGTGCTGTGACTTAACCCCTGCGCCACCAGGGAGGCCGCTTTAGCTTTTTAAGGAACAATCAAATGGCTCAAAGCAGTTGTACAATCTCGCACTCTTGCCAGTGAGACAAGGGCTGCCCCAGGCCCTTGCCAGCGCTGGGAAATTGTCCGTCCTTATAGCCTTAGCCGTCCTAATGCCTGGTGGTTTCTCACTGCGGTTTCTTTGGCATTTCACTGATGCTCAGTGACGTCGGCTTCTATCACATGTTTACGGCCACACATGCGTCCTCTTTTGTGCAGGGCTTGTTCAAGTCTTCTGCATTTTTTATAATTTATGCACATTCTCTCGGAGTCTTAAATACCCGTCCTCGGTCAGATAGATGTACTGCAAATATGTTCAGCCACTTTGTGGCTTATTTTTAAATTTTCCTGTCTGTTAATGAGCAGAATTTTTTTATTTTGAATTTTTCTTATTTTTTATTTTATTTTATTTTCCAACCTGTCTCCAAAATGATGGGCTCCTTTGAAAGTCATAAAATAGTCACCTGCATTTTTCTTATAGTTGTTTTGCACTTTTTGCTTTCACGGTCTAGAGGTCACATAGCTATCAGGTTACCTTGTGCCATTTATTATTATTATTGTTGTTGTTGTTATTATTATTATTATTATTATTATTATTATTATTATTATTATTATTATTATTCGGCAGTCCCGGTGAGTCACACTGGTGCTTCTTTTGCAAAGATCCACTGACTGCAGGCACCTTGGTTTTTCCCTGGACTTTTATCTGTTTCGTTGATCCAATTGCATTTCTTTATGCCATTGTCACACTATCTTAAATACTGTAGCTTTATACTAAGTCTTAAAATCTGGTAGCGTAAGCCCTCCTACTTGGTTCTTTTTCAAGATTGTCTTGGCTATTTTAAGTCTGCTGCATTTATATATAAGTTTTGTCAATTTCTACTACAAAAAGTGTGCAGGCTTTCGGTTAAGACTGCATTGTCTCTCTGGATAAATCTGGAGATCATTGCACCTGAATCATCAGCCTCTCACATTGTTCAATCTATGAACACATCCTAATTTTCCACTTATTTATATATTCCTTAAATGAGTCCAGCAATGATTTATAGTTTCTTAATATAGGGGATTTACACCATTTGATTACATTTGTTCCTCGGTAATAAATGGTCTTGATTATTTTAAATGCTAGTCTTTTACAATTTTAGGTTTCATTTGTTTATTGATAGTATGTTTAAATACAATGGATATTTTTCTCACTGAGGAAACACTAGATTACAATGTCGCTGTTGTTAGAGGTACAGCTGTCCCCCTCAGGTGTTGTCACCACACCTCACCAACAACCCAAGCTCCCATATCTACCACCAAGGCCCACTGTGCTCTGACCAACCCCCCACCCTTTGTTCTTGGCTCTCCTCTGCTTGGTAGCCTCAGCACTGCAGTCAGATTTCTAGGGTCTGTTATTAGTTGCCTTTATCTGACCCTATGTTTTGTTTCTCTATATTGCAAATGTCAGTGACATCATTCAGTATTTGTCTTTCTCCTTCTGACTTACTTTGCTTAGTATATTCCCCTCCAGTTTCATCCATGTTGTCGCAAATGGCAAGAGTTTATCTTTTTTTATAAAGATTTGTTTATTCATGCATACAAGCTGGGGTACAGGCCAGAGGCGTAGGGCAGCGAGAGAACTCCTCAGAGACAGAGTGGGGAGCAGAACGGGCAGACTGACGGAAATACGCTGCTGAGGGTGTTACAGGGCAACCCCGATATAAATGGGGTGCCTGCCTGGGTTCTCACCCATGCACTTCAATGGTACTTAAAAGGCTCAACTGCAGACACACCCCCATAAAATTAATAAAAGCGTTTATTTACAAAAAGGGAAAGAAAAAGATAAAGAATAAATTGGTGAATGCGTCTACCAGTTCCCCTGAGCTAGAATCTTATCGCCCACTCAGGAAAAACTGGCAAATCCACACAATGAACAATCACCCCCCGCCCCGTCCAACCTCCCTGGTCTGGTTTTTAAGTCCCAAAAACCCCTCCTTAACTCCTCCCTCAGTCCTCAGTATCCTTTCTTCGGTGATGATGGCATTCTGGGATTCGTAGTCCTAGGTGTCTCGGATCTCTCTGGCTTGAGGTGGGGGTGGGGTCCTGGGACACTCCCCTTTCCTGAGGACCCCCCTCTTACAAGGGGAGCAGCAGGCGAGGCAGGAGAGGTCTTCTGCGCCATGTGGGAATCTCCCCGGCCGGGTGTCGAACTCGTGTCACCGCTGCCAAGAGCTCCACAGCGCAGCGCTTAACCACTGCACCACCAGGGAGGCCCAAGAGTTTATCTTTTTCATAGCTGAGTATTATTCCATTGTATGTATATACCACTTCTTCCTGATCTACTCATAAATACTACTGATTTTTGCCTGGTCCCCTCATTCGTTCTAATTGTTTGTATATTCTCTTGGATTTTCCCAGAGAATGCACACAGTCCTGCATTATGAAAAGAGATAGCTTTAGTCCTTTCTTTCCAAACTTCATGGTTTCTAAGTTGTTTTTTCTTGACTTACTGCCCTGGCAAGGACTTCCATTACAATAGTAAAATGAAGAGGTGAGAGTCAATAGGACCGTATCTTATCCCTGGTTGTACAAGATCAGGAGCCTACTCAAATTTGTTCAAGTACAAGAGGCATATTGTAGGGATGCTGGAGTCCCAGAAAATCTAAGTATAAGAGACGAAGGCTGACTTTGCAGTAATGAAAGCCCATCAGGAACCAGAGCCACCTTCTCCTTCTCTCGGGGGCCCTGGGGCCCGCTCCCCTCTGCTTCTCTCTGTGGGTGCTGTCTCAGACCAGCGCCTCCCCTCAGCCAGAATGACAGCCCCAGCCAGGGTGACCTTTCAGCTTAACTCTCCAAAGCCCATGGGGACTGGCTTGGGGTCTCTTGGGGAGAAAGAATTTCTAAGGAAAGCAATCTGGTTGGCCATTCTTGGGTCATGTGTTTCTATCTGGGCCCGTCAGCTACAAGAGCAGCAGGCAGGGTTAAGGGGGCCGGTCCCACTCACGGTGAGTGTGATGTTTGTGAGAATCTCTGAGAAGTAGATGAAGGAGAACCAGGCACCCAAAACATACCCGGTGTCGTTCAGTCTGAGCCTCCCACGCGCCAGAACAGCAAAGGGGACCTGGGTGAGGTGAGAAGCAGGGGGAGGGAAGCCAGAGCAGTAGGGGCTGGAGCGTGGACAAGAAGATGGGAGTGTCCCAAGAGCCTGAATGGGTCCAGGCGCTGCTTCTCCATTTGCACGAAGCTTGGGTGCTGCGATGAAACACGTGACGTTTCTCTCAGTGGTCAGCACCTGTCCCAAGAGGTTCTAGAACCATCTGGATCTCACCCAAGGAATTTTGCAGTCCCTCTTCCGTAGGCCAACAAGCCGGGGTCCTGGTGCTGCCGGCGACAGGGTGAGCCCCAGCTGTGTAGACAGACACGAACAGAGGGTGTGCAGGAGAGAGCTGAGCAGCTGGCCCTCCCCATGAAGCATCGCTTTGCATTTTCTTATCATCCCCCCACATCTCAGACAGAAGGACCCAGCCTGAGGGTGCACAGCTAGTGAGGAAGGGCCAGGGCAGGAGCCAGGGGCACTGACTCCCCACTGGGATCTCCCAGGTGCCCCCACTCCTGCATCCCAGGTTATTGCTGGGGCAAACCTGGCTGTGAGAAGTGGGTGGGGGTGCTGCTGGCCCATCCACAGTGGGCAAAGCCCAGCGGCATAAGCCCCCCCCCCCAGTCCCCAGTCCTTAGCGGATCTCTCAAATCAAGGTGCTGTAATTTGGGCGTTTGCTATAGAATCAATCAGTGTTGGCTCTACTCCCAGGAATCATTTCCTGTCACAAAATACCAAGTTTTATATCGGTCTGTGAAAGAAAAGAGAATAGACTTTGAACAACATTTTGTATGTAGAATTCAATCAACATTTTGTATCTAGAATTAAACTACACTAAATGGTTTCTGCATGAACTGAGATGAGTCTTCTTAAAATATTAGTCGGGCCATTGAAAATACCTTTGTCTTTTCCTGGCAACACCCTCAGGGAATTGCAGGAGACTTTCATTTTTCCGAGGACGGTCAGCCCGCATTGAACAGGTGAGACCCCAGGACTGGGCCTCAGGAAGCAGCCAGGGGCAGCCACACTGGGCGTGCACGGCTCTCTCTAGCCGGTCCGGCCAGCCCCCCGGCTGCTGATTTTGTGACTATTCGCCCTGGACGCATCTCCCAGACGGTCATCACCAAGAAGTCCCTTATGCCCACCAGAGACCACGCCTTCACTGGGTCTTTGAGTGCTGCTTCGAGGTTAAGTTGTTTCCATGGAAACCAAGTTCTGGGTCTGGTGGTCCAGGGCAGACTGTCAGGTGTCCGTGGGCTACTTTGGGTGGTTCCTCGTAGGACCCCAGAGTTCTTGCAATCTGTCAAGGACAAATTACCCCAGGTTGGGAGCTGCCTCTTTTTCCAAGGAAGCTATTTTCAAGTTTTGGAATGATTTATAAAAGCTGAAGAAGTGCAGCCTGACTGTACAGGAAAGAGATTAACAGAGAGAGAAACGCATCACAGGGCAGGTGCGATTAGCAAAATCCAAATTGGACCCATGGTCCGATTTCTCAGCAAACAATTGCAAGAAAAAAGATAAGAAAGGGGAGAAGGATTCCAAGAGATTAAAGCAGTATCAACCAACTTCCTTGCTGTCCTTACTTGAGTCTTGACTGAGACGAACATTCCGGGAGGGAAGTTTAAAAGGCAATCTAGGAAATGTGAATACGGATCAGTGATTTGATGATGAAAGATGGTTGTTAGTATTTTAGGTGTGTTAATGATTTTATGTTTCTTCCTGAAATCCTGATCTTTCAGAGATACATTCTGAAATATTTCGGATGAAATGATATGATATCTGGGGTTTGTTTCAAAATAATCCAGGCCCAAGGAAGGAGGGAGAAGGAGGGAGATGAGCTCTGTGAGTCTTTAACTGTTGAAGCTGAGGATTCAGTATTTGGGGAGCCGGTTCTAGTTTTCTGTCAGCTTTCATAAAAGACATTTTCCATAATAGGTTTAATTTTTAGTGTGCTTGTTTGTTGAAAGCTAGTTTTTAAAAAAATAAAAAGCAGGAACAGAGGTAAAGAAGCCCTTCAGCCCCTACCTCACCCCCTTTTCCAGGAGGTTCAGCAAAATCATCTGCTTTCCCTGCTGACTAAGATGACCTCAGTGCAGGGTCCCCAAAGACAGAGCCTGGCAAGGTTTTGTCCCCCCTCCCCCCAAACACCTGGCCCATGTGTGCCATCACAAGCCCTCAATGCTTGCAAATGGTTGATGAATGAAGGAAGGAAGGAGTGATGCCTAATTGAACGAAGACTCCTGGGCAGAGGTTGCCACCTGGGGACTGGAAGCCGCCTTGAAGACACACACCTGTGCAGGCTGGTCCTTAAGGGGCCAGGAACTGTGCAGACCCCTCCCTGAGAAGCCAGGTCAAAGGTGACCAGGACTGACCAGTGCTCCTGCCACCCTGGCAGGCTGGCGGGGTCCGACTAGGAGGAGTTGGCCTGCTGCTTTTCGGGATAACCCCTTTCTCCAGCTCCAGTGCCCTCAGCAAGAAAAAAGGCAAATAGAGCATCTTAAATCAGCTTCTTTCTGGGCGTACTTCTACCCGGGCACTGGCTGAGGCACTGGCATTGCCCACCCAGTCTGTGGACCAAGCAAAGGACACTAGGGCATTCACGGGATCTTGGGCCATTTGGACTCGGTGACGGAGCGGGTCTGGATTTCTGTCTCTGAAAACGTTTCTATTTTTATGCCATCTCAGAACAAATATAGCTGTGGCTTATGTTTCACAGTTTATGCGGCTAATTTCATATGCTTTTGACAGCTAGATCTTATTTTCAGCAATTCTAAACTTTGCTCTCCTTTGGGAAGTGGAAGGAGCATCAACCCCGCCGTTCCCCAGCCAGGGCCGGGGACTCTCCCAGGTGTGGCCTGGTCCTGAACTCGCTTGGGCCAGGCCAGGGATCGCGTACAGGAGGAGGTGAGAAGCCTTTCCTCCTGACGGCGGGTGGGAGCTTTGAACTTCTGTTGGGGGCCCCTCACCTCCGGGGGTGACCCCTCTCTTCTGCGTTTGCAGTCTCCTGGCGCTGGCTGGGCCGGGGCTTAGCTCAAGGTCAGTCACTCTCTTTGGCCAGAAGAGTCACCTGTGCATAAAACCCAGGCTCTTTGTGCCTGTAAAGCAACCTTAAAGGGATTGTTAGCCAGGGGTGAGGGGATGAGGGTGTGTGTGTGTGTGTGTGTGTGTGTGTGTGTGTGTGTGTGTGTGTTTGCACGCGTGCGCATGTGTGTGCACACGCCACGTACACACGAGCACGCGGTAGGGTTGGGGAGTAATTGAACCCCTTATCCTCAGCTACACTCCCAAGCCTCACACTGTGAGGAGAGCCGAGTATTGTGCCAGAAAACACGCGTGCAGGACCCAGCGCCCAGACACACGCAGTGAGGTGCCTTTGGACTTGGCGAGACTTACAAGAATACATAGAGTTCTTTCATTCTGGAAAACTTTTAAACCCGCCTAGCTGAACAAGGTGGTCTCCCCAAATCAAGAGAGTCTACCACATACCCTCTCTGAAAATGTCAAGGGTCCCCATTGTCAAGTCTGAACAAAGACGGAGGGACTGATCCAAACCAGAGAGGGAAGATGCTGGAAGCCAAGAGTGGCCCTGAATTGGGTCTTTTCTGCTACAGAGGACTTCGGCACGGCGGGGAAATGGGAGTGGAGTCTGGGCATTAATTAGATGGCAATGGTGTCTCAAAGAGAAGTGCCTGATTTGGGTGCTTGCGTCTGGGTGGCTGGAAGCGCCTCCTCGGTTAGCAAATACACAGTAATGATGGTTGAGGGCATCATCTCAGAAACTGGTTACATAAATGTATGGGTTTTTTTAAGGTTTTTGCACTAAACCAAGTGTGAATTTTTAAGAGTCTCTAAAAAGTTAAAAAAAGATTTTAATATCTTATAAGGGGAAAAAAGTCTTGGCCCTCTGGATCTAGCTCCCAGGCTTTACTCTTGCTCCTTCATTCAGTAGGTGCAACCTTCGGCAAATGACTTAGTCTTTCCTGGCCTCAGTTTACTCATCTTTAAACTGGGCATTATAGTAATACTTACGTCTTGCAAGTGTTACGAAGAAAATGGTAAATTAATGTTTGTCATGTGTTGAAAACAAGTATTTTGTCACCTGTTACTATGTCCCAATGATTTCAAAGTGCTCTTATCTCAGGACCTTTGCACCTGCTTCTCTGCACCCACCGCTGTTGCCTGGACAGGTTGATCCTGCAGGTCTCTGTCGGCTTCTTTCAGAAAGCCCCCCTTGCCCCCAGACCTCCTGCCTCAGCTGCACAGTCCTTTCTCTTGAGGTCCTGTAGTATCATAATAGCCTCATCATTATACTAATTCATAATTTCCTGGTGAAAGTATCTGCCTCTTCTATTAAATGGTACCTAGCTCGAGGGGTGGGCTGGTGTTTCTGTTCTCTGTCATATCTGCAAGCCTAAGATAGTTGATGAAGGAAGGAAGGAAGGGAGGGAGGGAAGGAGGGAGGGCAGGAGGGCCGGCCTGAATGAATTCCACTCCCATTCCACTCCCATGACCGGTCAGTGTAGAATGGAGTATTTTTTTAAGTTGAGGATGTGATTCCAGGACTCAGCTCCAGAGGGCGCCATTCACACTGCCGTCTATGTAAAAGACACCCAGGGAAGTTAGGCAGTGTACAGCCTGGGCTACTGTACATGTCTGCTCTGACCACAAATGAACAGTTGCTTCCAGAGACAATCTGTTCTGTTATCCATAACCATAGCCATAGAAAGACTGAACTGTCTTTGTGGCTAAAACAAAAATCATTATTTCTGGCAACAGGAAGAGTTCATTCTCGTCTGTGTTCCCTCGTTTAGCGAGCAAGTGTTGAGCACCTCACTGTTCTGAGTGCTGAGTCTTACCATGAACTGTCAGGGGAACATTTAGCAATGTCGGCCCTGGCCGCTTTCCAGAAAAGACCCATGTCCCGAAGGCCCCAGTCCAGGAGCCCCTGTGAGCCCAGTTGTGGGTGCTGATGCACCTTGTCTGGAGAGGTCTCCAGGCCCCACCCCTCAGCCCTGCTCCAAGGACGGACCTGTGACCTGGGCAAACTGCTCTTCTCTGGGAGCTTCTGTCTCTGGAACATTCACCCCGGGGCAGGGCAGGGATGCTGAGGATTTTGATACCAATTTCTAGTTTTCATCGAATAGGTATGTTGGCATCCTCTGGCCCTATCCGCGTGTTCATTCATTATTCTAAGCGTGTTGTCTGTGTAGGAACAGTTGTCTCCGACCAAACTGTCAATATGAAGAGAAAGATACGTGATCTCTTTTCAAAGGTAGATTAATCCAGGCCATTGATCGTGTTTCCAAGACTCCCAGCAAAAAGATGCCAAAGTGGGAAAACATAAACCCCAATACGTTTTTAGGCAGATGACTATTTCCTTGTAGAAAATGTCAGGTGAACTAATCTACCGTTAGAAAATCGTAGTCATCACCGTGAAAATCATTTATCAAAAGGTGCTGGGTGCTCTGAAAGAACAGCTTCCAGAAGTCTTAGTGTTAGCATGAGCCCAAAGAGCACCAGGGACCCCAAACCATGAAGGGCGCACACTCTGAAGGGACCCCACCATCCATGCACACAGAGACGAAGCAAGCAGACCCTTTGTGTGAGCGATTTTTAATAGAATTAGTGTGCAGAGAGAGGGAGCAGAGAAGAGACTACTCCTGATAAAAGTTTACTAATAAAACACCCCAAATTACCCGTCCCCTCATGGGCAAATGCCCAGCCAAACAAGGTCAGCCCAAAAGCTTGCCACATGTCTAAGACATCTTCTGTTAGGGAACAGAAGACAGGGGTAAGGCAGGTCCCCAAAAGCTGCGACAAAAGGAGACCCCACATCAAGATAACGGTACTATTGTCAGCCTCCCTGCAGCCCCGACCCCGATGTCTCTTTCAAGTGTCTCTACGTGTCTCTCCTGTATGTGTCTCCTTCCAAGTCCCCCCAAGTCACTGGGTGCAAGTCAAAGCCGGAGCGCCAAGAGCCCCCTTCCAGGGGGGCTTCACCCAAACATTCAGCTCCGTCCCTGGTTCCCAGTAGCTAGTCCAATGCACCGGCACGTCGGGGTTGGGGGGGACCCGGTGTCTCCCTAGCACCGGGACACGGTGTGGCCCAGTGGAGGAAGCAGGGTCAAGAAGGCACTGTGAAGCCACTGAGCAAAAGATCCCCGAAATGCCCTGTGATTCTGATGTGCATCCTTGGGGTTCACACTTCACTGCCCATTAACAGGGCTCTGGTGAATCCCATTTTTTATTCAGATTTCTCATTATATTATTTGATCTTTGGTTCAGGTGGTGTCTGTTCAATTTCTCTACTGAAAATCAGATACTTTTCACTGCATGCTGAATAAGTAACCTCCGGGGTGATGTGTTGATACCGTGGAATGTCCTACCCCCAACAAGTGCTTGCTGTCTACTGGTGTCATTCTGTTGATTTCTCCCAAAGTATATTTATAGACGTAAAGGTGGTTTACATTGTTGTACCTGCTTTGGGAGTTAGAGGTTTTTTTGTTTGTTTATTTGTTGTTCTTAAAGCTTTCCAGTAGACTTTTTAAAAAAATATTTATTTATGAGTACAAGCTGGGGTGTAGGGCAGAGGTGTGAGGTGGTGAGAGGATTCACCACAGATAGAGCAGGGAGCAGAACAGGAAGATAGACTGAAGTACACTCCTGAGGGGAGCATTGGGCGAGGCAGGAGAGGTCTGCTGCGCCATGTGGGAATCTCCCCGGCCGGGGACCGAACTCGGGCTGCAGGGGCTGCTAATCAGGTCATCATGCTGTGTCTAACCCGTTGTGCCACCAGGGAGGCCCCTGGAGCTAGAGATTTAAACCTCTACAAATGGATGTTTTCAAACCACACCCACCACCAGGCCCCAGTAATCCTCTACCATACACAGCAAACCCCAAGCTCACATCACACTCAATGGTGAGCCATGGAAAGCTCCTCTGAGGTCTGTGCGTGACCAGCGCGCCCCTCTCCACAGCCGCCCAGCACAGCACTGCAAGCCCCAGCAGGAGGCACCAGGCAGGAGAAAGGTAGAAAAGAATCCAAACTGGGAAGGAAGTGACTCCATCCTTATCTGCAGATGGCAGGACATGGACATGAACACCCTAAAAGCTTCACTAAAAACTAACTGAAATAATAAAGCAATTTAGGAACGCAGCGGGCTGCAAAGTCATCTGCAAAAATCAGTAAACACAAGTTAGAAGAAAAGAAAGACAGAAGACAATTCCATGCATGAGCGAAGCACAAAGAACCAAATACCTTGGCACCAGGGACAAGGGCTGGGAAGGGCCTCCCAAGGAGAAGCGGCTCTGCGGGAAGCTGAAGCTGTCCTTCACCACGCGGGGCGGGAGGCACGCCGGTCCTGGCCTGACGGAGCCCGCCGGTCCTGCCGAGTCCGACTGGACAGTGGCTGCAGGTCTTACCTCATCCTGTCAGGGAAGCCGAGTCTGTCCTGGGCCGCCCAGGCCCTCCGCGCTCTGTGCTCCGACTTCATCCATTTCCGTCTCTCTCCCCCCTTGAAGGCTGGCCACGGAGCTCTGTCTCCTTGTGAAGGGGGCCTCTGGCATAGGTGAGGAGCCGCTGGGGAGAGTGGCCTCCAAACCCCTCACACTGCGGCACCACGAGCCCGGCCGCTTGCAGACCCGAGACCCAGGAGAAGTGACTTGTTCGCCTGCGATGTCCTGGGTTGGGGGAATGGGAAGGGGCAGGTGTGGGCAGGCGGGGGGGGGGGGGGCAAGGGCTGTGGCCCCCAGCTCCCGCTGTGCCCTAGACCCCCCCCAGGCCTCCAGCACCCTGCAGGGGGCGGAGAGGTGCCCCCCCCCTCCTTGCTCCTCTCTGATCTGCGTAATTGGCGCCGTTGTCTGCTTTAAACCCTGACGCTGCCAGTCTGGCAACCAGGAAACCTCCAAATTAGCACCTTCACCCTTGCAGAACAATAGCCTGCTCTATTTTGGCCGAGTAATTACTGTGCCAGGAGTCAGGTCTTCCCAGGTCCCAAAGTCACAGTCTGCCGAGGAGCTGTCGCCGCCTGGGGGGAGCCCCAACCTCAGTGCAGAAGGGGAGCAGGCCGCTGCTCAGGAGGCGTGGATGGCAGCAAGGGTGAGGAAGGAGCGCTGTGCTGGTGGGGGCACCCCGAGGGCACCCCGGGAACGAGCCTTCGGCAGGAAGGGGACAGCGCCTCTGTCCACCCTGGACTCCTCTTTCACGTGGGGCTGCTGCCCTGTTGTCCTCAGAACTTTCCTGGCCAAACTTCCAAGATGGCCCAGTGACCCTGCCAGCCCCCCCACACCTCCCCCAGACCCGGCGCCGCTTCTCAGAAAGGGGACGCCATGGTGGGCTGGCGTCAGGGCGTAGGCTCCAGTCCCGCCCCCTCCAGGTCCACCGGCTCGGGGACACTCAGCCACCCCGAGAAAGGCCGCTGAGGCTCCCAGCGCCGGCAGCTGGACGACAGGCTGGGCAGACCCCAGCCCCCCCACCTCACCTCCACCCCCGCGCCCCGACCGCCCCACGGCTGCCTGAGAGTAACCTGCTCTGTGCTGCAGGCTGTACCAGGCAGGCGCTGCCCAGCGGGCGAGGGTGAGGGCTGGATGGAAGGCACTGTCCGCACAAACGCAGGTGCTGGGCGCGTGCCCGGTCTCGCCTCCCTCTGGCCCCTGCTCCCTCCCACACCTGAGTCTACCTGGCTCCCCCCCCACACCCCCACGGCCCTCAGGAGGCACAGACCTCCAGCATCTGGTCACAAGTGGGGACATGCTTGGCAGGTGGGTTATGCTCCAGAGCCCCCAGGGGCTGGGGGGCGCTGACGTGGGCTCTGCGCGACACTTGCCCTGGCGCAGCCTGTCTCCCGGGGCCTCTCCCTTCACCAGCCATCTGCCCTCAGGCCTTCATCCCCAGGGCAGCTGCCCTAAGATACCCCAGGGTAAGATCCAGCCTCCTTGAAAAGAAAAGAAAGGTGCCATGTCTTTTTTTTTTTAAGATTTATTTATTTATGCATACAAGAGCTGGGGTGCAGGCCAGAGGTGTGGGCAGAGACAGAGTGGGGAGCAGAACAGGCAGATCCACTGAAGTCCACTGCTGAGGGGAGCAGCGGGGAGGCAGGAGAGGTCTGCTGCGCCCTGTGGGAAGCTCCCTGGCTCGGGAATCGAACTCGTGCCGCAGTGGCTGCGGACAGCTTCATAGTGCTGAGACTTAACCCCTGCGCCACCAGGGAGGCCCAAAATTACCAGATTCTTAAAGAAATTCTTCCATGCCCATAATTCCTCAAGAGAACTTCTAGAGAAAGGAAATATTTACATCTTTAGTGTGTGATTAATCTAGTCATTTGGCAGAACTTGTTTGCGAGGCCTCTGTGTGCGAGAGGCAATGAGATGGTTCTTCAGGGGCCTTGAAGACCAGGGGCCTCAGGGAGCTTCTCGGGAGCTCTCACTGGCATGTGGGGGCCGTGGGGGTTGAAGGTTCTGGAGGTGGTAGATGCTGAGTAGTTGGGATAAATCGATGACTGAACAGTTGATGATTGGGGTGAATTTGTCAACTGTTCTCTCTTCCATGTTCCGCAATAACATGATAAAATCAAGCCTATGTCCCTGAGAGAGATGAACCAGCAGACAAGGCGAGTCTAACGACCCCGACAGTTTCAGGTCAGACTGTCTCAGATGGGGTAGGGGGTCAGGTGGTGAGGGTCTATTCTGAAAAAATAACATTGGTCAACAAATTTTTACAAGTCATGTTACTGAAATATAATTAGTCATTTCCTATCAGTTTGTATGTGCTCAACATGTACATGACAGTCAAATTTTAATTTTGGCTCTAGTTTTTTTTGCAATCTGCAATAAATGGATGTTTACATCACGAAATGCATGCCAATAGGAATAGGCCTACGGTTAATACCTGTAAAAAATCAAGTCATAGACTACTTCTTAGATTTCTTCACTTGTCTCTTGTACAACTGTGCAGGAATAGAATAGGGGGAAGACGCTTTC
The DNA here is from genome assembly GCA_004024925.1 of Scalopus aquaticus. NCBI lineage: Eukaryota > Metazoa > Chordata > Mammalia > Eulipotyphla > Talpidae > Scalopus > Scalopus aquaticus. Next base: position 25,305 of record PVIJ01000896.1, read on the forward strand.
CATTGTGCAAAAGCACAGCCTTGAGACTCAGTTTGGAAGAGTCTAGAAATAGTCTCCATTCTTGTGGGTCATGAGTGATTTCTAAGGCATTCAGGAGGCCCTCAATATCAGAACAGAATACCAGAGTACTTTCCTTTCTGAAGAAAGGCTCCAACTGCTGGTGGCGCTTTTGCTTTAAAGGAATTGTGACATCTCCTTCTAGAAAATTCCGTTGTTGGAGTCTTGATGCTAGCCATTCTGCCTTGTTCTTGGCTAAGTCCAGATCACAAACCAGGTCATTTAGTTCTTCCTGTGTTAGTCTGTGTGGGGTTGATGATGCACCACAGTGAAAATCTGGATCACTGCATGCTGATGGAACAGGAGAACAGGTCGGCTCACCCTTGTCCTCATCAGATGAATCAAGAGAGTATTCTGCTGGAGGTTCTGGAATAGGAAGTCCCTCACCATGTGGAACTGGTCTCAATGTGGACGGAACGTTTGGGTAGACTATTCTCTACTTCTTTTGCATCGTTATTCCGCCGGGAAGAGAAGGAACCAAGCAGAAGTAACAGTCTTTGATGTAGTTGCTTGGCTCTCTCCATACCAGGGGGACTGCAAATGGCATTGATGGTCTTTGGCCATTTACCCACTGTGAAAGCTGTGTTGTACATGTAGCACAGCATAGATGCGGGGCCCAAGGCTTGTCTTGGTCACCAACCTTGCATCCGAAGTCAAGATGATAAGCCTTCTTCACTTGAGAAGTGACACTTTTCTTCTGGTTGGCAAATATCACTTCCCCACAAATAGAGCAGAAATTGTCCACAGTATTAATGCACTTTCGAGGCATTACTGTTCTGTATTGTGCCTAAATGGATAAAATCATAACAGTTCTATGGAACAGTAGCTTCAACTGTCTTGCACAAAGTCTGAAATATTTTCAATGCTCCACCTTTCCGACAGGGCTTTCTATAGTGCACTCCTGACATCAGCTTACTTCAGCAGCCGCCTGGCAGTAGTATTGCACTGCATCAGAAAATGATGCAATCAACTCTGGATGATGTGTGCATGATGGTATTATGCAATGCGATGCAATATGACATCATTCTAGGCTGATTTAGGATGTTGTTGCAGTCCTACTGGATAAATTTACACGGTGAAACGTATAAAATGAATTATATGAAATATCTTTAAAACAAGAGCTAATAAAAAAATTTCAGGGTTATATTCATGTTCAGCACACCAAGATACTATAGATTAGGGCCTTTTAAAGTCAGTAACAATCTCATTGTTTACCAGTGTAATCAGAAGTCAGTCAAAGACACTGACCTGGGCAGTTTTCAACACATTGCCTCAGACAGAATCTCCTTGGGCAGCTACTGCGACCCAAGCTTTGCTCTTAGCATTGGGGGGCGGGGGGGCGGTTAATGCATAGAAAAAGTAGAAAGAATCATACCAAGAAGTCCCACCTACCCGCAACCTACATCGAAAATATTAACACATTGCATGTTTATATTCTCTGTCCCCTTCCCCACCTCCCCTAAATCAGATGAAAGCCAAATTGCAGGCTTTCTACATAGCCTGAGTCCAGCACACAGTAGGATGTCCATCGACGTGGGATGAATAAGAACATCATCTACGTAGTCACACCTAAGAACATTCACTCTTGTTCTATAATCTGGGGACTCTCCCTGGCGGTCCCCAGATGCCTCTGACAGCTGGGATTTGTGAACCAAGATCTAATCCAGTTCCAGGCCCTGGACTGGTTGGTTTGCTCCCTTCAGACAAAGTGTCTCCTTACTTTTTCCCCACGACTGGCTTTTAGAAAACCCAGGTTTATTCTCCTGCAGAACAGTCCCAGGGTGAATTTATCTAATGCTTCCTCCTGCTGTGTTCGAGCTTGCTCCTTCACTCCCTGTGTTTCCTCCCCACGGGGAGTTCGGTCCGGAGGCTGAATGAGGTCCAGGTCACCCACTGGCAAGGACATCTCTGGGCAGGGTGCACATCAACCGTCTCCCGTGCAGAGGCACTGCAGTCAGCTGTTCCCTTGCAGTGTGGTCTGTGGTTAACCTGGACGAAACCAGATTACGCTGAAGTAAAGGCACAAGCTTTCCTTTTGCGACAATCAGTTGCCTGTCAGGTGACAGCTGGTGATCACCTAAATATCCTCTGTCCTGTAAGCCTTTGACTCTGTGCCTTTAAACGTTCCTTAATGTTCCAGCCGGCTCCCCAAGGAGCCCTGCCACCTTTCTATGGACAAAGGTGCGTGGAGGCCAAGATTTGGACTCCAGGTGTTCGTTACTCCCCGCAGGACTTCTCAATGGACAGAGTGAGGAGGAGTGTGTGTGAGTGTGAGCGCACATGAGTGTGCCTGCGTGTTCAGACGGAGCCCTCAGGTCCAATGCACGTCCCGTGCTCCTCCTTGCCCCCCTACCCCATTGCTGGTGGGAGAACCCGGCTCGGCGTCAACCCGCTGTACACTGTCGCTCCGTTCTCCAGACGCACGCAGGAGAGTGTCGCACGTGGGATCCCTGTGACTGATCCAGGTCTACCATTGCTGTTTCCTCGGGTGGGTGTGACAACACCACGATAGAAATTTGTTCACTCGTAATCTGGAGAGTAGACTCCAAAAATCAAGACCCGGCAGGGCCCTCTGAAGACCATGGGAGAGAATTTGTTCGTGCCTCGCCCGTTTCCATGGGCGCTGCCAACACTTGGGGACCTCAGCCTGCAACTTCATGGCTCCCCCCTCTGCCCGTGTGGCCCGTCATCTCATCTGGTCCTGCACTTCTGTGTCTCTGAGTCCAAATCCCTCGTCTTGGAGACACCAGTTGTTGAGGGCCCCCTCATCCGCTCTGACCACACCTCAACTTGATCTACAAAGACCCCATTTCCAAATGAAGTCACATTCCTGGGAACCAGGTGTTCAGATGACACTCTAGCCTTCAGGGGCCCCCATGCAACCCCCAACACCAACTAAGTTTGGTTTCAGATGTGGTTGCTTTTCCTAGTCCTAAAATAGATCTCAGTCATGGCATGGGATATTATGTTCAAAAATTACTTGAATGAACTTTGGTCTGTGTGGTTATCAATTTGATGACTTAGTTTCATTTTTTTCCACGTATTTTCCATTCTAGACTTTGGTTTCTCCCTTTTTTTTCAGATAGTTTTGTTACTTCAAAATGTGGTTTATAAAACACACCTAGGTAAGGAGGGGCAAAGAGCGGAAGTCTTACCTCTACCCCAGTTCTTGAAGTAGCCGTATTTACTGGTCTCTTCTTCTCTTCCTGCATTTCTTTTTGAGGAGGAAAAAGAGGCGGGTGTGTCTATGTGACTCCCTAGTCCACAGGTAGCACGTGCTTCTTCTCTCTTGCTTCCTTCACATAACACAGGAGATCACCCCCGCGAGCCCAAATGCCTGCCTTATTCTCCTGTCTACCTTACTCTCATTTTTACAGCTGCGTCACACTCCACTGCTAATAGTGACTATGACACGGTCGTGGAAATGTGTCTTTAGGTGATCTTGTTTTTGTGCAGACTTCATCTAGTGCCCTTACACACACCTACACGGTGTAGCCTCCATGCACCCGGGTAGTGCCGGCCAGACATTGTCACGGGGCCCAGGATGATATGCCGAGCGTATTCAACCAATCCCCTTTGGATGGGCACCTAGGTTGCTTCCAATATCCTACTATCAAAAATAACGCCACAGTGATTATCTCCGTGTGTTTGTATTTCAAGGGCAAATGCTTAGAAATGCAATTGCTGGGTCAAAGGGTAAATGCCTGTTGTCTTGGACCCTTCAGGCTGCAGAATACCATAGATGTGGTTAGAAACAACAATACGTATTTCTCACATTTTTGGAGGTGGGGAAGTATGAGCTCAAGGAAGCTTGGTGTCTGGTGAGAAACTGCCTCTTGGTTCATAGGTCAAAGGTCATTGGGGGTCTCTTTCATAAAGGCCCCAATCCCATTCAAGACGGCCCCACCCCTGATCTAAATCGCTCCCAAAGGCCCCTCTCCTAATATCTGGCCTAGTGGGTCAGGATTTCAGCCCATGAATGGGGAACGGAGCGCATGAGCCTTCAGTCCAGTGCACAGGTGAGGTTTTGTGAGTTGTGGCCAAAATCCCCCCCCCCCGGAGAATTTTACTCCCCCATCAGCAAAGTATATGAGTGCCTGTTTCCCCCGAAGATTTCTCCGTTCAACTGAGAATATTTAGATCCATCTCTGAGGCCCAGTGGGTGGACACGCACAGTCCAGGAAGGCTGAAGCTGAGGGTCTCGGGGCAAGAAGGGAACAGCATGTGCTCCTAGGTGTTTTCAACAGGAAGGAATTTTTCCATTCTATTCTGCTGTTTCTCTGACTCACCGCGTGAGAAGGTTTTCCTCTCTCCTGGTAAGAATCTGTCACTTCTTGGAGAAAACACTCAACTGATGACAGGTTAGAGTCACTTTCCTTTTTAAGAACAAGTGCTAATTTCAAATGGAAGGACCTATTTCTGGAAAGCTTAAGACCCTCCTCTGAGACCCCTACAGAAGCTGCTTGCGGCTAGGAAGAAAAGAGCCTGATTAAGGGCCATCTTTTACCCTGAGCCTGACAGCAATCCCGCTGACTCCATGACAAATAAAAGCTACCCCAGGGCTGAGCAACATTTTAGAAATAGCAATGATTTAGCATGCAATTTTCACTGCGTGGAAAAAATGAGATGGGTTTTAAATTAGGAAAAGAAACCGCAATTGGTCAGCTTGGGGGGGGGGGTGGGGGGGTGAGCAGCACTGAGGTAAAGAAACGAAAGTGAAATTTCACTTTTTTGTGGGTAAACTGATTCTCCTCAGGAAGAATGGTGTTGGAGTGAAGGAAGCACTCAGATTTAAGGGGGCAGCAAGGAGAGAAAGGAGGCTTGTATTCAGAAGGTGAAGGGAAAGGGGTTTGTAAGAAGTTTCTATGGCTGTCATTTACAGGCAGTGGCACCGGCATGAAACTCAAAGAAGGTCTATGTGCTTCTGAACCCCCAAATCTAGAGCTCTACCTCCAAAGGTCTTGAGTCTCCACATGGATGTCCAAGGTCTTTGCCAAAACACAGGGTTGGGCTGGAGAGTGACACTGACCTAGCTGAGTCCTATCTCCATGCACAGGCCATCAGGACAGAGAATTGGGACTCCAAAAAAAAAATGATTAAGCCTCCAGAGAAACCCCAGTAAGAGCCCCAGGAGGGTCTAAGAGTTGAGACCCAGCCAGCTATAAGACGGGATGGCACGTGGCCTTCCTGGAGGAGGTGGCATTGGAGCCACACAGGAGGGCAGAGAGGGGCTTGTGGTTTTAGGACTCCAAGGCTTGACGGGAGGCAGCGGTTTCTGTGATGATTCCCTTGATGGGCCGCGCATTCTACTGAAAAGGAAGAAGCACTCTGGTTAGAAGTTGTACTTGTGGATTTATAGATGGAAAAGGGGAATTGCTGGAAAAGGGACTATTTTTATATCCAGGCAGATTAAAATATCAGGTAAGTGCTTTAATTTTAGAGATGCCAGGAATTAATCTGCAAAATTTGAATCCGTGATTCTTTGGAAACTGAAGAGCTTTTTAAAAGACAGTTTTATGTAATGACTAGAGGTATTTTCCCCCAGGGAAATCTAGAGGATAGAAAACAGCTCAGTCCCCTTTTGTCAGGCTCATCAAGATCCCCCGGGGTTATGTGAAGACTTTCAACTCATGCTGTAAATTGGTGCACTTTAAAGGGGTGATGTTTTTTACAGCAACTTTTTTCCCTTATTACATAAGTGACACATTTATTGTAGAAAAAAATTTAAACATATGCGTAAAGAGAGGAAAATTCCCTCACAATCTGACTGATCAACTACAAGCGCTGTAGAATGTTCTTCGCTTTCTGTCCTTTTCCAAATATATACACGTGCTTAAAATCCCATCCATACCGGTCTATTTGTCAGCAAAACAAGACCATCCTACCTGCCAGCGTAGGAATCTGCTCTTCTATTTCAAATATTATGGCCACATTTCCAGATGCTTAAATATTTCCTAAATTACTTTTAATGGTATTCCATTTTAGAGATATGTTCTAATTGGAATAGTCAGTCTCCTATTCTTGGACATTGAGGTGGTTCCAAAACTTTCACTATTATAAGTAACACTATCATAAGCATCCTTGCAGCTAATTTTTTCACACGGATTCTTAACAGTTCCCTCAGGATATATTCCTAGAAGAGGACTCTAGGAACAAGAGCAGATGACATGGGTGTCATTCTCTCCAGAAAGGTCGTATCCATTCACACTCTCACCCCCCAGAGGCAAGTGACAGTCTCCACACCTCAGCTGTACATTTGGAAGACTCCTGTGTTTCTGTGTTTCTGGTGTGTTTTGAACTGCTGTGTTTCTGGTGTGTTTGAAGGGCTGTGCTTTCTCTTCGTGGTCACCTCCACTTGTTCTTGCTAATTTGTGTGCCACAAGGTCGGTCGCCATCCCCTAACAAGAGTCCTCAAAATGGAAAATATCCATAATAATTAAAAGCTTTGAATTCCTGGCAAGAGCAGCATTTGTATCAACAAAATGATGGGCAGGTAGCAGGCACCTTGCTCCTGTCCCAGTTGCCCTGGGGAAGTGACCCGTCACTGCCAAAAGCACATTGGTCTTTTTTTTATATATAACATTTATCTATGCATAAAAGAGCTGGGGTATAGGCCAGAGGTGGAGAGGATTCCCCAGAGACAGAGTGCGGAGCAGAACAGGCAGACTAGCCCGGGATTGAACTCCGCGCTGCTGATAGCTTCATAGTGCTGAGGCTTAACCCCTTGTGCCACCAGGGAGGCCCCACATTGGTCTTCCAATAAGACTCTTACATCCTTGAACATGTAGCCCTGTGACTCACTTGAGAACATTCTCTCTGCTAGACATGAAGGATGATGTGATTTGTTTCGACAAGAAATGAAAATGTATCGCAGCACCCACTTCTTGTGGCAGAGAATAGTACTTGAAAAATCCAAGGGTTTACAATTTTCAAAGGACCATGGATACCCAATTTCAAGTCGTTAATTTTGCTAACCGCATGCTCCCCCCTCAATTCTCTTCGTTTATAAATGGATAGCATCTTTTTCTTTCTCATCTCATGCCATTTATAGTCTTGCTGCCTCTGGCTCATGATTAAAGCAATGCATTCTCCACTTCAATAGTGAGTGTATTTTAGGGCTCTCTGTAAACTTCCTCAATAACAATAAAAGCAGAAGTAGTAGCAGTAATAATAGTAATGATATTTTCTATTTGTTTCATACACCATTGTTTACACAATGCTCTCAATGATATAGGATTAAATTAGATCTAACTATATAGTTTATAAGGTGATTTAAAATGGATAAATATTAGCGTAAGGAAGTAGGTTATTTATTCCTTTGGAGTTTGAGTTTTCACCAAGAGTATATAAGCCCCTGTGGCCAAAACATGTAATGCTAAGTATGTGTGCTTAGGCAACTCCAAATTTTATTTGCTCCAAATTTCATCTTCCATATATCTTAGAAATAACATGCTTTTCCTGATCCCCTGGTTTCAGGACCAACACATGGGTCGAAAGCCCACGACCCAGATCCTCAGACCCTATATGTCAGGGCTCCTTGATAGGAATATTCCAGGGAAACCCACACCCCAGGCCCCCATCACTTCCCGAAGTTTCAGAGCACCCAAGCATCACAGTCTTACCTATGACTTCTCTTGGGGAGCCTGCTTGGAGCGCTACATCTCCCTCAAGCTCACACGACCATCTGCATCTCATAGTTGGAGATGTGGGCACCATTTGTCCTGGAGTCTTGAGGACACCACAAAGAGCACAGGGACCGACAGACTGGTTTGGGGTTTCCAGCACCTTCTTAACCAGACAACACCATCGGTGCTGCCTCTTGGTCCTGGAAGTGGGGCAAAGCTTGGACACCTGTTTTTATTTTGAGAATGTTTGTATTCAGCTTCGGGTTATCAAATCTCTAGCAGTTAAGCCCAAAGACCCCGATGTCTGCTTCCCAGTCACTGAAAGCCATTCAAGGCTAGCATAACTCTCTAACCCAGACAAAGGGTTGTAAGCAGCTCTTCATTCCTCTGGACTTTTCCGTTTAACCAAAGCTGTAACTGTCCACCATAGCAACCACATGAAAAAAATAAAACAACACGCTCCTCACTTCACCAAAGCAATGAATCCATTTTAATGGTGCTCTGACTCACCACCCTGGGTCAGGGTTACCTTCCCCAAGTTTGGGGCACAAACCTCAGAGGCCTGCTAGTTGTCAAAGAGGTCTTTTAAAGAAACATCATCCAAAAAGGGCAAGCTTAACACCAAGGAAATATTCCTGTCACCCTCAAAAACTATAGAAGGAAGACAGAAACCAAGAACATAGCAACATGATGCCTGCCAGTCCCCCCCCACCCCCCATATTTCTTTATTCGGCATCTATTTCCAAATGCATCCTGGGGGTGCTGGATGCTGGGGGTACAGAGGTACATCAGCCCCCCAAAGTGCAGGTCTGCTGGGATAGAAATCACACATGCCATGTTAACAGGACAGGGCCCACAGCAAAGAACAGGGCCAAGAGAATACTTGGGGTGATCCTACTTCCACCTGGACATCAACTCCATTAGCAATCAGTGACCAGCAAGGTACTGAGGAGTCACTGAAGGTAAGAGACGTGTGGGGCTAGGTATGTTTGAGGAAAATGAACCAGGCAGCTATGATTAGGGAAGACTGAGGGAGAGAAAAGGAGATCACAGAAAGGAAGCCTGTTTGTGGAACAAGGCTGCTATACTCTAAATCAGATCAAAGGCTTGAAGTTAGGGGACAGTCCTAAGACCACATTCACCTCTGAGTTTGGGGGGAGTCTCCAAGACTGCCCTCTGGTTTGCAAATTCATTAGAAGGACTCAGCGCTCACTGAAAGCTGGTATGCTCACAGTTACAGTTTAGTACAGTGAAAGCTACAGATTTAAGTCAGATTTAAGCTACAGATTTAGTCACACCTTGTTTAACGTGACCCCATGTCACAGCAAAGCCTCTCTCATCAGACTTCAAATTCTAGTGGCTTTTGATCACCCCCACGAGACCAACCTCTCCAGGTAAGATGGATTCTGTATAGCACAGGGCTACACTGATTTTGTTTTCAGTGTATTTCCATAATGTATTATATTCACACATTTATAAATTATCTTCATAGTAAAAAGAAAGTAGAACGTTTCACCTCTACCTCACCAGTAGAATACTTCCAACCACCAACAGAGCAATTTACTTCTGGAAGTATCATTATGGAGAAAGCTTATCATCTATCAAGTATGGGTTTGGGGGTTTCTTGGTACTGCAGAGTGGGCTCCATCTTGTCCTTCCCCTAACTCTCTTACTCAGTTTGGGGGATCCATTTATCCCTTGAAGCACTGCTGGTGCCACCAAAGTGTTTTAAATGTGTTGATTTTCAAAGTAACCAAAAAAATATTCCTGGGAATGACAAAATAAATTACTATTTATTTAATTTAAAAACTAGTTTTTAAAAGTGACCAAACACCTGTTTCTAGAAGTTTCCAACATATATTTGTGGGACATCTTCTCACTACCAAAATATAGATAGATAGATAGATAGATAGATAGATAGATAGATAGATAGATATAGATATATATCTCTCTAAGATATATATATATATATATATATATATATATATATATATTCAAGTCATTTTCCTACTAGATTTAATACAAATGTGTTTTCACATTTGATAGTCTAGTGCCAGATCTTGTGACCTTGAAAATATTTTGAATAAGTGAGTACAAATGTGCAGCTCCCTATCCCACACAACGTGGTCTTGACTTAGCAACAAATACTTCCAAGATCCGCCATGACCCAGCAGTGTGACCTTGGGCTTATCATTTTTACCCTCTGATCCTGCTTCTTTTTCCATAAAAATGTTGCACGAGATTATTTCTAAGCTTTCTTCTGCTTCTAGCAGAATAAAGTAATTCTTTAATCATAAAAAAAGATTTCTGAAGTCTAAGGTTACTACACAAATAAGAATTCACTTCGTTTCTAGTGTTTACCACTTAGAACCTAAAAAAAGAAACACTCTTCAGGCACTATATGTAAAATAACTATTTCTTAAAACACACCATTAATTCCTAAACAAATGCATGGAGAGTAGCCACTGTGTGCTAGTGAGGTACAAATATTTGAAATATTAATCAATAGCTGATTTTGTGAATGATTCTGAGCATAATGCTGGCTAAATGGAGGTTTATTCATTGCCTGCCTAGTAAGCACTAAATATGATAGAAAATAGAACATGGGGGGTTTAGTTTAAGGTTATATGTCTTCAGAACTCAGTGACTCTCTAAACTGATTTTATACTTAGGTGGATATTTTTAGCTTATTTTCCAATTGGAAGGTTTTATTATTCTCATCTCAATATATGTAATTCCACTTGAATATTTTCTGATTAAAAAAAAGGAATCTTTTCCCCTCGGGGCAGCAACATGTGAAAGTAACAGCCTCCACCTACTGTCCCGTCCCACGGAGGGCTGACAAGGCTACGCCCAAGGGTGGGTCTGTCCTTGGGAGGAGCTCATGGTTTACAGAAGGCTGGTGCCACTCACAGGGAGCTTCGGGGCCAAGCGATGCTGTTGCTTATACTGGGGCAAGGTGGGGGGTGGTGCTTCAGTTCCCCCCCAGCTAGAAGAAGAGGACTTTCCCAGGGGGATCAGGGCCCAGTGACGGGAAGAGCACTGGCAAAAGCCTAGAGCCTGGAAAAATATGTGGTGAAACCAAAGCCTGAAAGGAACCAGGAAGGGCAGTGGCTCTGAGGACTCAAAAGCTAGGGCTGGGACCCTGGTGAAGAGCCCAGTACAGGGCCAGGAGAGGCCAGAACTCCAGCGGGGGAGTTTTAAGCCTTAAGCTGGGGAGGGACAAAAGCAGATCCATAGTTTAGAAAGGGGCAGAGAGGGGGATTAACTGGGGAGAGGTCCAGATAAGGTGGGGAGTGGTGGCTGCTTTGAAGGACTTTGGTGATGTAGGGGGCTCAGCAAGGCATTGATGAGTGGGGTGCCGAGAGGTAAGGGAGAGGCTGAAGCTGGCTCTCACCCTCTCCCTGCTTCCCTGTGTCTGCTGGGGGCGGTGCAGAGATGTGGGTTTATGCTAGATTTGCCCACAGTGAGATGGCCAATTGCAAATGAATGCAGAGCACAAGAGAGGGCCAATCTGGAGATGTGTGTGGACTGCATCAAGGAAGGGAGGGGCTGGCTGAAAGAGAAGAGGGGGGCAGGATGACACAGATATTCTGAAGCCCTCAGGGCACAAGGTCAGACCAGCCTAAACTGCCTCCTCCGCCGGGAACTAGAGCTAAGTGGGACTGGACCTCAGTCCACCTGGGCAGCCTTTCCTGGAGTCAGAGCTGGGGGGGTGGGCAGGCAGCATGGGGGTGCTCCCTATGGTGTCTGGGAAGGGGAGTCCCCTTCCAGCAAAGAGCTCCTACCTCCTAAGCTGCTTTCCTTCCTTTCCCTTCCAACTCTCCCTTCACCGTGGCTGCCATGTTCAAGGCTGGCTGGTGGGGGGCCCAGGAAAGCGGCTCTTCTAAAGAGTGACCCCTCCCTTCAGGAGTGTTGCATCCAAAAAACCGAAGACTTTGTTTATCTAAATCAATGCCCCGTGGGGGGCATATGCAGGGGAATGTGCAGAATTTTCCATTTTGCTCTGCACTCCCCTCCCCGCACGTGTCCCCAGGACCCCAGGCCTGGCCTGGCCGCAGAGCAGGCACGGACACCAAGCAGTGCCCACTAAAGGGAGCGGGCGGACCCGCAGGCGCGGACTCGGAGCGTGCCAGTCGTTTTGCGGGAGGAGAATCCCTCTAGATTTCCACAACCCACTGGGTCATTCGCCGCCACTCAGCTCCAGCGCGCGTTTCCGTGCTGTCTGCGTCCGCCCGCGGTGCAGATTCCAAGAGGCCGCGAGAGGGGAGGGTCACCGGCTGGAGATTTGGGGGCACCGTGTTTCTCCCCGCTCCCCCACACCTAGCCAGGGGGTCGCTGGCAGCGGCCAGACCCACCCTGAACAGGCCTCCGTGCTGGCCCCCTCTCCACAGCCGGAGTTAGGAGCCCGCGTGCCGGGGCCCTCTAAGGCCCGGGTCTCTGCCTCGCACACCCCCAGACAGTGCCACCTCTAGCGAAGACGCACTTCCCCGGGGCGGGAGCAGAGGCGGCCGAGGCGGGGGTCCGGGCCGGTTGGGGGAGAGGGGAGGGCGGCCGGCGAGGGCGAGGAGACCAAGGTTCGAGGGCGCGGGGAAGGGGGCCCCATTGCTGGACCTTCCAAGTTCGCCCGGCGGAGCTGCTGGGGTCTGGCAGGATGGCGCCGAGGGGGCGGGAAGCGGGGGCGCAGCCCCCCGGCCCCCACCCACCCTGTCCTCCCCCGCTACCCGGAGAGACGCGGCCGCCACTGGGGAAGGGGCGCGGGCCTCGCGGGAGGTCCGGTCGCGCCCCGCCCAGGATCCCGCCCGCCCGCCCGGCCTCGCCCCCGCCACGCGCGCCCCTCCCGCCTCCCCCGTTGCCGTGGCAACCCCGGGAGCCTCCAGGCGCGCGCCCGCCCGCTCGCGGGAGCGCTCGGCAGCTGTGGCGGCGGCGGCAGCTCCGGCTCGAGCCGCGCGCGCTGCGACCCCGCTCGTGAGCCCGCTTTTCGCCCCGGCCCGGCTCTGGGCCCCCTGCGCGCCCCCGACCCGGCCCCCGCGCCCGCCCGGCCG
>PVIJ01000896.1:38131-237556 GCA_004024925.1 Scalopus aquaticus
CCCGCCCCCCCCCCCGCCCGCGCGTTCGCCCCCACCCCCGCCCCCGACCCCCCTCGGCCCTCCTGGGAGGTTTGGGGCAAGGGTGAGGGTGCGCCCCTGCCCGAGCCGCCGACGCCGGGACCCTGCCCCGGGCCACCTCCCGCGCCCTCTCCTGGGCGCCCTGGGCGCGCGTCCTACTGGGTGCCCCCTTTCTGTGCCGCGTGTCCGTCGCACGGCAGGACGGGATTGCCAAGGGTCCCGGGGGGCCGTGTGACCGCGAGTAGCGCCGGGCGCACCGCGCTGGCCGGGTCTGGCGGCGGGACCCGTCGGGGCGGCCGGTCGGCGCCGTGGAGCGGGCCGGGCGCGCCAAGTTTCCGACGCCTGCCTGCCTGCGAGCTCCGAAAACATGAAGGTTTGGGCGGGCTGGTGTGGGGATGAATCACCCGGTCGCGCCCTGGTGCGGTGACAGAACGGGCTTGTGGGGCCCGCCTGGCCGGGAGGGGCGGCTGCGCCAGGCGGGACGGTCCGAGCAGGATCCAGCTGGCTCGAGCCGCTGCTGCGGACGCCTCAGGCGAGCTGGCCAAGGTGGGTCGTTGCTTAAAAATAACCAACCCCTGCCCCTCCCCTCTCCCTGGCAGTGAGTCGTCCTCCACCCCGGGAAATGGGGCCACGCCCGAGGAGTGCCCGGCCCTCGCCGACAGCCCCACCACGCTCACCGAGGCCCTGCAGAGGATCCACCCCATCCCCGCCGACTCCTGGAGAAACCTCATTGAACAAATAGGTGGGTGACCGCGCCGCGGGGTTCATTTGGGAAACGTGGGTTCTTGGTGGACTCCTAGGTTCCTCTGGCCCTGAGGCGCCCCTGCAGTCCGTAAACGCAAATGTGTCTGAGGTGGCTGAGGAACATTTTTGACATCGTTGGTTCTAAATGGTTCCATGGGCAAAGCTGCCACATTTAACAGTGCGGGAGCGCTGGGCTTTAGCAGCTGCATTTCCCACCTGCTGGCTCCACGGAGCTGTGTCCCCCCTTTCCTGGAGACGCCCTCTCGGTTCCCTAATCACTTCTGCCAGAAATGTGGGTGAGGTGCTTGCAGGAGGAGGAGACCCCGACTGGTAGGGACCTGGGCAAGACCTGGAGCGGACGGGCAGCGGGGAGTGTAGAGTTGGCGCTAAAGAGCGGAGAGGCTCCGGGGAGAATCGCGCTGAGGGCCTGGGATTCAGGAACTGGAGGCAGGGCCTACTGGGCGCAGGGGAGGCAGGATCCAGTAGAGAGGCGGGGCCAGAGGCCCCTGGGTCGGGAAGGCCCCACCCACCTGCCTTACCTGGGGGTCCCAGGCTGTGCGCCGCAGTGAGTGCAGAAAGTAGGTGGAGAAGGGGTCCCAAGAACTCCCGCACTTGCATTTCAAAGTCAAAAGTTGCTAATGGCATCAAGCTGGCCTTCCTTTGGGTCCTGCGAGCGGTAAGGTGGGTTCCGTAGGTGGGGAAACAGCGGTATCGGGCAACAGGCAATTGGTTCAATTAGACTTCTAGGCTCGGAGATTCCTTACCTAAATCCCATGAAGCCCTCTCCCAAATGCTCAGGCGGACCTGGGGTGTCTCCAGAGTCCCAGCAACAACGCCTCCATCCCCCAGGAGGCCCTGCATTTGGAAGACTTCGGCCCACTCTTCCTGGCAGGGGTTTTTCCGAGCAGAGCTGGGACCTGAGAGGAGCTGAGCCCCCGCCTGCGGGCTGAGGGAGGGCTGAGGGGGCGGAGCGCTGCAGGCCCTGGAGACTCTGCGTTTTGTTCCCGGCTGAGCCTGAGCCGAGAGCATGTTAGCCCCAGGGGTGGTGGCGCCCTTCCCTTCGTTTGCTGGGGAAATGGGAGAGGGGCTAAAGCGAGAACTGGGGTTCCAGCAAGCCCTTGCTCCCACCTCCATGCACCCTCTGCCCAGCTAGACAGCTTGACGTCCGCCCTCTTGAAATGGATCCTCCTTGGCTAAGATCAGTGCCTTGATCAGGAAGGAAATGCCAGGTGGGGAGTCTCCTCTCAGAGAGAGGTGCCATTTGTGGCTTTGCTGGGATGCGGTTTTCCTTAGGGCCAGGCTTGCCATAAAGGCATAAGGGCGTGTGGGAGACCCCTCGCCCAGAGGCGGTCAGACCTGTTGCGTCAGTTGCAGCTGCTCCAAACTGGGAGCCAGCAGCGACCCTAGCAGGCAGGATGCCTCCTCCTCTCCCCCTCGGCAGCAGCCAGCAGCGGGCGGAGGCTGAGTCCTTCCTCCCACCGCCCATCGCCAGCATCTGCTGGTCTGATGGTGAAAGGTCACAGAGGTGTCCAGTGACAGCACAGAGCTGTCCCTGAGTCTTGGCTCTTCCCTCATCGCGGGGCCTGTTCCTCCAGCAGCCTGCCTGTTGTTGCTCTGTGAATTCCTGCCAGGCGTAGGAGAGGACGCAGGCTCCTGAAGATTATGGAATCAGGAGGGGAGGAAGGTGCAGTGAACAGATGGGCTTTTTAGGCCACTCTTGGATTTCACAGTGCTCCCCGCTGAGGGCAGGCCCGGCCTTGAGACCCTGTGGTGTGTGTGTTGTTGCCTCTGGATTCTCACAAATGCTTGACACATAGAAGGTGCTCACTGAAAACTGAGTGAATTCCCTCACCTTTTAGAAGTTTCTGTTAGGAGCGTTGAAAAAAAATGGCCCTTAAGAAATCAATAACTCCAGGGGCTTTGACAAGAAGGACTAGGAGCTTTTCCTCCCTCTTCAGTACAGCCAGGCTGGTGTAGATGGTTTTTATTAAGAGAGAGAGGAACAGAGCCTTCCAAGTCTGCATGGCTATAATCTAGGTCCAAGATTTTATAGGTAAAATTAACTTCCATTTAAAATTGTGCTTACTGAATATACAAAATATAAAATAAGAAAACATGATAGATTGGCAGTCAGTCAAGTACAGAAATTTAATCTGATAATATATAGCTCTTCAGGTAAAGTTACTCTATTTTTATTGTATGTAAGCTGAATTTTAAGACTAATGAAAATAAACTCTGAAAAATGGTTACATGGTGTGTCAGATAACTCTTGGTAATCACAATAACTCCAGGAAAACTGGTGTTTGACTTCATATTCTAAATATTTCAAAAAGTCAGATGTTTTAAGAAAATTCTAAAATTACTAGTAAGGGGAGTCTTTGGCTGCAAGTCACAAATATAAAGGGGGGAAAAAAAGTGACCTGATTCCACAGGTAGGGAATTCTGGAGTTGGTTCATTCAACCAAGAATGACTTAGCTCCGGGGCCTCCCTGGTGACACAGCGGGTTAAGTCACAGCACTATGAAGGTATCCAGAGCCACTGTAGCACGAGTTTGATACCCAGTCAGGGAGCTTCCCACATGGTGCAACAGACCTCTCCTGCCTCGCCCGCTGTTCCCCTCAGCAGTGTTATTTCAGTCGATCTGCCTGTTCTGCTCTCCACTCTGTCTCTGGTGAATCCTCTCACCATCCCATACCTCTGGCCTACACTCCAGCTTGTATGCATAAATAAATAAATCTTAAAAAAAAAAAGAATGACTTAGCTCCTTTCCCTCCACCATTCTCAGCATTTGGGCTTCATGTCACAGAATGGCTGCCACAGCTCCAGACATCACATCCTCAAGCAGCCATGTGTAAAAATCGAAAGGGCCATTTGTCTTTAAATGTCTATTGGGGAGGGGCATCTTTTTGAAAACCTCAGACGATATCCCCTTACTTTCCTTAGCCAGGTTGTATCATCTGCCCAAGTCTAAAGCCAATATAGGCACAGGGGGGTGGGGCCTCCCTGGTGGCGCAGCGGTTGAGCACTGCGCTGTGGAGCTGTCGGCTGCGTGCAATGTGCATTCGATGCCCAGCCAGGGAGAATCCCACATGGTGTGGCAGACCTCTCCTGCCCCGCCCGCTGCTCCCCTCGGCAGTGTATTTCTGATCTGCCTGTTCTGCTCCCCGCTCTGTCTCTGGTGAACCCTCTCGCCGCCCCACGCCTCTGGCCTGTACCCCAGCTTATATGTATAAATAAATAAATCTTAAAAAAAATATATTGGCACAGGGGACTGTCATGGAAGGTTTTAATCAGTCTGCATTCACCCATTCTCCGGAACAGGCTGGGTCAGCACCCAAACCAAACCTTTCCCCAGTTGTCTGGGAAGAAAAGGTATGGGGAAATGGAAGGACAGCCAATGGTGTCTCAGAAATAATTACTTCCAACCCAACTACCCACAATGCTGATATTTTTGTCTTTTTTCAGCATATGTGAGATCACATAGCACAATGAGATGTTGGCGATAGTATTTACCAAGGATTGCCAACTGTAGCATGCAGAAGACATATTTTTGAACCTTCAAAATATATCAAATTAAACCCTTTTGTGAAGCTTAGAACTTACATTGGTTCAATTCCGCAATTATATGCAGACCTACTGTGTGGGAGGCACCACGCTAAGCAGTGAAAAATGAATCCAAACTGGCTTCTTTTCAGTCTTACAGACAAATGAAGGGTCTGATGTCTGCAATCATGTCTTACCTCATGCCCACAGCTGAACCTGTCTGGTTGCAGCAGCGTAGCCTTGGGTTTCCCTTTTCATTCCTTTGTCCGATGAACTCCATGTTATAGTCTGCTGCATTGTAATGTTGTGAAAATGCAGGCTCTCCATTGTTTTACGTAAACGTTACACTTACCCTAGAGCCTTTGTAATTAGCTTTATGGCGCATAGGAAGACAACGAATTTAACTCACAGGGCTGATGTATTTGGCTCCTGTTTATGAATTTACCAGATACATTTAGGATTTCAAAGCAATTCACTTCCCTTTTTTTAACCGTTTAGTTGGCTCGAACAGATAAACAAGGAATAGCGGCGACATCTGTACGTCTCTGTCAGAGAAAGTGCCTGCAAGCGACACTTTCGTTCATGCTCCAGCGCCAAACATCTTTGTGTTCTAGACATACCCAGGGGCCCTCAACAGTCTCCAGACCCCATACCAAGGGGCCCCCCAGCTGTACCTGTATCTGCCATCCCACCCTTAGTTGGAGCCGCCTCCCATGTCCCTGGTCTCCGTGAGTGGGGCCACCAGGTCCCCTGGAATCGCTCATGACCCAGCACCGGCCACCCCCAGGCCCGTCCTCTTCCTTATCACTGTCTGTGACTCGGGCACGTGACCCGTCCCTCAGCCCCGCTGCGGTGCAGCCTCCATCTGGGAAATCAGCACCATCCTCCTCGCACCGGCCTCCAAAACTGGAGACAAGGGCTGCTCATCTGAGGTCTCTCGGGGACTCCCCTTGCCGGTGGACAGGTAGCCGCCTCTGTGGCGTGGCAGGTAGACAAGACCCTGCAGTCCAGCCCCCTCCCCACTCAGCCCGGCCGGGGGCCCCGGCCACTGGAGCTTTCTGCGGCTCCTGAGTGGAGAGAACAGCCCACCGGGACCAGGACATCAGACGTGACGTTTTCCTGGCAGAGGTGCTGCTGGTGTGAATTCCTCGGATCCTCGGATTGCCTTAGAGACTTAGAACCCATTGAGTCCAAGTGCAGTCGGGCGGGGAAGGCAGTCTGAGACTGTGAAAGGGGAAAAAGACCATTTTCCTTTGGAAGCATCAGGTTGGTAAAACAGTAGATTTTGCTGTAAAGGGCAAATTTGCAACGACTCTCCCTTCGCAGTCAAATGTGTGAGTTTTTTTTTTTTTTTAAATATGTGTTAGTGATCTATTTTTTTTTTAAGATTTATTTATACAAGCTGGGGTACAGGCCAGAGGTGCAGGGCGGCGAGAGGGCTCACCAGAGACAGAGTGGGGAGCAGAACAGGCAGACCAGAAACACACTGCTGAGGGGAGCAGCGGGCGAGGCAGGAGAGGTCTGCCGCACCATGTGGGATTCTCCCCGGCCGGGCATCGAACTTGCATCGCCGCTGCCGACAGCTCCACAGCGCAGCGCCCAACCGCTGCGCCACCAGGGAGGCCCAAATGTGTGAGTTTTAATATGGTCGCAGTTAGAGCTCGGGAGGGCATCGAGCACGGGGGGATGTTCCGTCAACTGCGCACGTTGGTTATTAACACGCCAAGTTCTAGGTTCCTGTTGCCTGCCAGGCTGGTTGCCAGGTAGCCAGTGTAACTGCGATTGGGCTTTGGATCCACTTGGGGGTTACTTTATGCTTTGATGGAGAAACTCTCATGCATGCTGGTCCCGCTCGGCAAAGACGACGCGCGCTGAGCTCCACGCCGGCAGAGCGGCTCCACGGCCTGGGTGAGGGCGCCGGGCTGAACGAGCGGTCTGGAAAGGTCTTCGCCCGAAATCTTTTTCCTTTCTTCATCACCCCTCTGTTTCTTCCAGGGCTCCTGTATCAGGAATACCGAGATAAGTCGACACTGCAAGAAATCGAGACCAGGAGGAAGCAAGATGCAGAAATCCAAGCTAATGCGGACAGTTCCCCAGGCAGCGAGGAGACCCCGGAGGAGGAGGAGGAGGAGGAGGAGGAGGAGGAGGAGGAGGAGCCGGCCAGCCCCCCCGCGAGGAAGGCACTGCCCCAGATCTGCCTGCTCAGCAACCCCCACTCCAGGTTCAACCTCTGGCAGGACCTCCCGGAAATCCGCAGCAGCGGGGTGCTGGACATCCTCCAGCCCGAGGAGGTGAAGCTGCAGGAGGTAAGCTGCAGGGGCTCCCCGCCAAGGCCTCTCGCAGGGGGAGCAGGCCTCCGGAGGGTGTCGCCACCCAGGCCATGCACGAAAACCACAGGCAGCGAAAAACACCAAGACACCGTGCAGGGTGCCCCGCCCCGCCTGGCGCGTGTCCTCAGCGTGGCTGTGTCTTCGGAGAGCAAGATCGCGCGCTCTAGCCCCTTTGGGGTGACTGACGGGGTCCCCGTGGCAGGCGTGGACACAGTGCACTGGGGGTGCCGAGCTCGAGGCCGGGCAACAGTTTGCCATCTGTGCTTGTCACTCACGGTCTCACCCGCACCTGCTTGCTGGGGGGCCTCGAACCTGGGGGGAGGGAGGGGCTCTGAAAGAACGCCCTCAGGCGCCCACCTTCCCGACCCGGTGCAGAAGCCAGGGTTTGCGGCTCCCCTGCCTCAGCAGCAGCCAACTTTGCCCTTCAGTTAGACTGAGCAGATTGTTGAGTTCCTGGAGGTTTGTTGCTGGCAGAGAAAGCGCCAACAGTGGCTCAGTGAGCAGCTCAGGAATGGAAGTTGAGCAGGGGGGACGCGGAGGGAAGTCTGGGGTGACGAGAGCACTGGGGCCAGCGGTCGGGAGGGGCCGTGGTGGGGAGGGCGTGTGCCCCGAGGTCTGGGCTCCTGGCCTGTGCGGTCCGGTTCTGGTTCCAGTCACTATGCTCACGAGCTCCCCACCACACCCCGCACCCACCTGCGGGCGCGGCCCCCCTGCACTTGTCCCCTCCAGAGCTCTGCCTCCTTTACCGCCTTCCTCCCCTGCCCGCTGCTCAGGCTCAGGTGTGGGGCCCGGCCCCGGCCAGTCGCGGGGTGCCGTCGCTCGGGGAGGGCTCCAGAGACTTGGCTTTGGAAGGGCCACCTGGGGCGCACCTGCAGCCTGCCCCAGAGGAGCCAAAGGAATCGGTTTGGCCTTGGACACCCTTGGCTGGCCAGCAGCGATTTGCACATGACTCCTGCAAGCGCTTTACGAAACGCGGCCTACCAAGCGCGCCTCCTGCTGTCCCCGATGCGGCTGCTCCTGGTTCCCCTCTAAAGTACTTGTGAGGAGACTTGAAAAAGCTGCTCTTCCCACCAGAAATGAAGGTGGGTGGTCTGGGGGGAGGCAGGTGGAGCTTGGCTGAGGAAACCCTGCCAGGCTTTGCCCACTAAAAGCAGCTGTGTGGAAGGTGCCGGAAGACATGGAGAGACCCCCCTGGATCAGCTATCCTCCCCCTGCCCATGAGCCTCAGGCACAGGCTGCACCCCAGCTCCAACTTCCTGTAAACGGAGCTTTCCCTCCCGCCATTTTGCACTGGGCTCTTCAAAGTGCCCCCAGGTGGCTTCTCAGTACCCAGAAACATGCCTGTTTCTAGGGGAATTTTTTTTCACTTTAATGATTGAAAACTAAAGATTTGGGGGCCTCCCTGGTGGCGCAAGGGGTTAAGTCTCAGCCTATGAAGCATGAGTTCGATCCCCGGCCAGGGAGCTTCCCACAGGGCGCAGCAGACCTCTCCTGTCTCGCCCGCTGCTCCCCTCAGCAGTGGATTTCAGTGGATCCGCCTGTTCTGCCCCCCACTGTCTCTGGTGAATAAATAAATCTTAAAAAAAAAAAAAGAAAACCAAAGATTTAAAATATTTTAGAAAGCTTCTCGATAAACTCCAGTAGAACTTAAACCACATCTAAACCTCTACCACGTGAACAAAGCTGGAAGCAGAGAAGGCAGGGCCCTCGCGGCAAAGGGAGTACGGACGTTCTATGAAAAAGCACTGAAAACAAACAGCACAAAGCAAGATGTCAGAGTCAGCAGCCAACATTCCACTTGTAACAATAAATGTAAATTGCTCAAACTCCCCCACTGAAGACAGAAATTCTCCAGCTGATTAGAAAATAAAACATATTGTCAAACAGAGCAAAATTCAGGGCAAGAGAAAGGACCAAAGGGAGCGAGAATGTGTTGTTAATAGAATCACTTTATTTGTGAAATGTTTTAAATGTAAATAAGCAACTCATTAACACGTTGTCATTCTTTTTCTTTTTTTAAAGATTATTTATTTGTGCATACAAGCTGGGGTGCAGGTCAGAGATGTGGGGGGTGGTAAGAGGACTCCCCAGAGACAGAGTGGGGAGCAGAACAGGCGGATCCACTGAAATCCACTGCTGAGGGGAGCAGCGGGGAGACAGGAGGGGTCCGCTGCGCCCTGTGGGAAGCTCCCTGGCCGGGCATCGAACTCGTGCTGCAGTGGCTGCGGACAGCTTCACAGTGCTGAGACTTAAGCCCTGCGCCCCCAGGGAGGCCCCTCATTATCATTCTTTTTAAAAAATGCAGACAGTGCCTGCGTCCGGCCTTTTCTGGCTCCTGGTTCTCACCAGCTCCACTTCCTTCCTCTCTGCCACTCAGTGGCATCACGCCCAGTCTGATTTCAGGGATTTGACACTTAGCAAGACTCTTAGGGGCAAAATCCTTATAGATTTTCGTGTTTCATGAAACAGCAGTTTGCTTTTTAGTGACTTGACATCTTGAGGCTCTTCAGAGCGCTCAGCTTTGTGGTCATGAGAACAGCTCTTTGCACCGAAAATTCCATTTTTCTCACCAAAGGGCATCACTGCACAGCGAGCACAGCTGGCCGGAACATGCTCCAAGATAGCATGGGGGGCTCCGAGGTGGGAGAGGAGTGCGCTGGAGCCTGGGGCGGGGGGCCCCACCCTGGGCCCTAGTGGATTCACACACGCCTTGCAGGGGTGCCCGGTGGCCCTGCTGGGCAAAGCCTCGTGCTGGCCGGTTAGGAGAGCATCCGAGGGGGCCCTGACTGTGTGCGTGCCAGCCCGTCGCTGTGGGGGAGGTACAGGTGCCCCAAGGGGCGCTGCTGGACAAAAGCAAGTGCCTTCACGCGCTGCCCAGCGCCATTCAGAAAAGCAGGACAAATTCCAGACCAGCACCAGGGCGGGGAGCCTTGAGGCATCTCCCTGGCCCTGTTCGAAGGCGGCTTCCTTTTCACGCCCCCCCTGTGGCATGAGAGGACTTTCTCGTTCTCTGGCCTTGAGGACTCGGAGCTGCTTTTCACGGCCCGCCGGCTGTTCCCTTCTCTCTGGGAGCTGCCTGTTCTTATCTGTTTGTTTCTGTTGGGTTCTTGCTGTTTGTCTCCCTGACTGACAGCAGCTTACACTCAGCAGAAGACGGTCCGCAGTGTGCGACAGGGGCCTCCTTGTCGTGGCTGGAGGCCCTGGGCTGGCTGCGGCCGCGGGCATGTTACCTTCCTCCCTGTGGCTTCATCTCCTTATTTGTAAAGTGGGGGGACCACAGCACCCACCTCCTGGAGCTGGGAGGGTGGCCGGCGGGTGCGGGTGTAGAGGGGATGTAGTGCCGTGTGCCGGGCGGGCGTGACCGGGGGACTCACAGTCTCCCCTCGTTCCTGGTCCCTCTGTGACATAGAAGCCTTTTCTCTATTTTTCTAAAAAAACAGCCTTTTTGGTTATTTAAACCTAATCATCCGGCTGTTGGGTGGTTTTGTTTTTTTTTTAATATTTATTTATACATACAAGCTGGGGTACAGACCAGAGGTGTGGGGCAGCGAGAGGGTTCACCAGAGACAGAGTGGGGAGCAGCACAGGCAGATCGAAGGAAATACACTGCTGAGGGGAGCAGAGGGCGAGGCAGGAGAGGTCTGCCGCGCCATGTGGGATTCTCCCCCGCTGGGCGTCGAACTCACGCCGCTGCCGACAGCTCCACAGCGCAGCACTTAACCGCTGCGCCACCGGGGAGGCCCTGTTGGGTGGTTTTATTCAGAAGGTTGTTCTTAAGAGGTAGACTTGACCGTGAAAAGGTAGCTGTGTGAACTCCGTGGACCACAGCCAGGTGGGAAGGGCCGACCTAGGTGAGCTGAGGTGCTGGCCTGGCCACTTCCGCCGGAAACTCGTGCCTGGGTGCCAGGGCTGAGTACCCGTGAGCCCCGATTAGGGCATCTTCACTGACCTTTACGCGCCGAAGCTGAGCTCTTGGTGGGGCCCCGGCCACAGGGGGCTGCAGGATGCTTAACAGGCGGCCAGTCCTAACTGAGGCACTGAGTAAAAGGCACCCCAAGTGTCCAAGACTTAGCACAGGGACAGAGAACGTGAATCTCCTTATGAAAGATCTTACATTACTTTCCCGTTGACATGATCTTATTTTAATAGATTGAATCAAGTAAAATATATTGCGATTTTCCCATTATCTTTTTTTAATGTGGCTGCTACCAAGTTTATAAAATGTACATGAGCTTCGCATTATATTTTAATTGGACAGAGCACTCTAAAGAGATGCAATACTCTTTTTCCCAGTGTCCGTGAACAGCGCCCCAAAAGCGATCCTACGTTAAGCATTAATGAGAAGCTTGATAATTATTTACTAAAATTGTGTAAACCACCATCTCTCACTACAACCCAGAACAGAAATTTTGACTATGTAAAACCCCCAAATGAAAAATGTTTTAAGTGCTCTGAGCCTTTGGGATAGGGAAATAAATTTGATAGTTACAGATATTTTGTAAACACATAGAATGCTACCAGAGCTCCTTTGGATAAAAATTCACAACTTTCCATGCTTTAATTAATAAGTAAGGAATAAAAATGAATAACAAACTTAAATGAGCGGAGACATCAACCTGAGACGGGGTGGGGGGGTGTTCCCAGGTGGTGTAGAGCTCCAGAAAGGCACCACATCATCTGGATGAGATTTGTGATTTTCTAGGAAAATTCAAGGTATCAAAAATTGGCTCTCATCAAAAAACTTTTAAAACATCAAAAAAACTCAAAAAATCACCTGCAAAAACCACTTGGGTTGTACGGAGGGGTTGGGGCACAAGAGTCCTGGGCTGCCTAGAATAGTCTCTTCTTGTCACAACGGAATGTTCCAGATCCGCATCTCCGATGGCCACTCCCCCCACCGTTGAATACTGGATGTGGTCTGTGCAACCGAGGAACCGAATGCTTAATTCTACTTAATTTAAACAGCCGAGAGCTGCCCGTTTATGGGCGGGTACAAACCACTCTCTTTCCTGCCGGACAGGAAGCACGACCAGCTCTGCGCCCAGTCCCCGCTGGAGTGATGGCGGTGATGCACATATCTGCGAGGGCGTGACGGGGGTGGCTGAGCTCTGTCTGCTGACCCCTGGCCCAGAGCATGGGAGTCAGGGAAATCCACGTGTTTGTCTAAGGCGATTTAATGTCAGCAGCCGATCTGCCCTCTGGAGCACATGCATGTTCAAACACAAGTTAAAGACTTCAGCACTTCTCTCTCAGTGCTCAGTAGAAGACATAAAGTCGGAAGGATCTAGAACTGAACGCCATCAGCCACCTGTCGAACGCGCCACCCAACAGCAGACGGCCACGTCCCCCAGGACATACGGAGCGTTTGCCAAGACAGATGTCCAAGAACTGTTATTGGACAAAGTCTATTCTCTGCTGCTAATGGAATTAAACTAGAAAACAGTGACAACGAGACCACAGGAAACTCTCCAAGCTCTTGGGAATCAAGCAGCACCTTTCTAAATAACCCCTAAGCCCAAAGAAAGTCTCAAGGGAAATTAGATCTAAAAAGCTCCCTCTGAACAGAAGCCCTGAGGGTCTATGTAGAGAATCTCAAGGAAGCTACCAGAAGCCTAGAACAAAGAGGTTTCCTGTTAGGATAGTCACGCGCTGGCTCAAGGACGTCGACTACCCACCAGTGCCGCCGCAGGGCTGGCCGGGCTGCACACTGGCCCGGGCACTCTGGGGGGACGAGGGAGTCCTCGTGAGGAAGCCAATGCTTCCCCTCCAGCCATGCCCGTCCCGGCCTCTGCCCAGCACAGAGTGTCCCCAGCACAGAGCCTGACCCTTGGGGCCCGAGAGCCTTGGTCTAGGCACTGCCCCCCACCGCCAGGCTCCCCTCCCACCTCTGCCCTTGGCCGGCAGTGTCCCTGGACCTGCCTGAGAGCCCCCGGGAGCAAAGGCCTTTGATTGAGAACCACGGCCCGAGGAAGACATTCTGTACACACACAAACCTGCGTTTCTAGCAGCCTTACCCATGGCCTCCCGCAGCTGCAAACAACCCAGATGTCCCTTTACACGTGCATGGGTGACAAGCTCCAGTGCTGCTGGTAATCCGAGGGAAGGGGCAAGGCATCTTGCTGAGGGAGACAAGCCAGAAAGCTTGCACGCGCTGCGGGCCCTTATGTGGCCTTCTGCGCAGGACGCGGCTGCGGGGACAGAGCAGATGTGTGGTGCAGGGGACGCTGGGGACGCGGCTGGAACAAGTGAGTGTGGAGCTGCTTGGGTGTGCCGCCCTGTGGGCCCTGGTGGCAGAGGCGCCCACAGGAATCCACGTGCGCGTGTGAATCCGTCCGACTACACGCCTGAGAAAGTCAACCTTGCTCTGTTAGCTCCGAAAGATGGTTGCATGTCTGCATTTTGCTCAGCCCAACAAGGGCAGCGCCCTCCTCCCCACCGAATAAAACACAGGCCCATCGCCCTGGGAGTGAAGGAGAATGTCCAGAAATGTAAGAAATGCGAATCTGCAGACACAGCCCAAGAAAAACACGCCCTGAGCAAATGCATTAAGGCCACAGTGGGGTAAGGTTTGGGCCCAACTTTTAGCATATTGAGGCTCTGACCAGAGGAGAAAAGCACCCCGATCTTCGCAGAGGTTAGGGAGGGCAGTGGGGTGTCCCTTACCCTCGATGCCAAACTCCGAGGACGCGCCCATCTATGACCAGCGCGGGGTGACCAGAGCGTGGCTGGAGATGGTACAGGTGGGGTGGCGCGCTTGCGGGCACCGGTGCTCTGAAAGGCTGGCGCGGAGATGGGAGAGAAACCATGAGGAAGCCAGAGACGCACCTTTACCCACCAAGGACAGGTGCCTGCTTCCAAAACCGGGGAGCCAAAGAGGACGGCTGCAGCGAGGAGTTCCGGGAGTGGCCCGTCCTGAGACCGATACACAGACGCTGCTGGTTCGCTCTCCGCCGGCCAGCCTGCCTGTCCATCAGTTAGCAAGTTACCAAGAGGAAAAAGAGGAGCACAAAGAAAATCAGTTCTCATAGAAAAAGGGCCAATATTCCGTGCTTACAGGGAAAGAAATTCAAAGTCACTGACCATCAAAGATGCACAAATTCAAGCAAGATAGAGGCACAAGCTTTGAGAATGGCGGGGACTAGCAAGAATAAGCTGAAAGAATAAACTGAATAAACCTGGTGTTGGGATTTGAAGCAAGCGCGCTCGAATACAGCCCATGGGAACCGGAGGGCAGTGACTGTACCGAAGCCACCCGGGGAATAGGGACGAACCCCGGGGAACAGGGACAAACACCGCCGGGGTTTCTGCTCCTAGAAGTCTGGCCGGGAAGCGGGAAGTGGTCAGCGGCAGCGCAGCTCTTTGCGTGTCAGGCGCTTGTGCCCGCGAGGTCCAGGCCAGCCCAGGACACGGGGCTGCCGAGTGACCGCCGCAGCCAGCCCGCGACACTCACTATAAAAAGCCCATGTCGGGAGAATGGAATAGCTGCGTGTTCGTCTTGGGGATTTCGACTCCCTGTGTTGGGGTGATTTCCACCAGCTCATCTGGGGGCCCCGTGGAGCTACAGAGATTCCTCCGAAATGCTGCTCCCTTTCTTTGCATGTAAATCTAAGTTGACTGAGAAAATTGTGAGCCTGGGGCCCTGGCCCTGTGGGCAGCGGAGATGGACATGGTGTGGAAACAGGAGGTGCGGCCCTTGGGTGGGGGTCCCCTGCACAGCCTGGCCACCAGGCCCCACCTGAGCCCTGCCTCCCCTCTGCGTGGATGCCCACTCCCTGGGAGCAGACTTTCTCGCCCGCGCCGCTCCCAGGCCAGCCCCTCCCGCCGGGACCGTCCGACACAGCCCTGTGCGGGCCGCCCGGCGGCAGGGCAGCCACGGAGCCAGGAAGTGGGCCTCGGGGGACGGCTGCTCCGCACCCCCAGGGGCCCCGCCTCTCTGCTGCTCGGCTCCCCTTGGCGGACACCACTCTGGCCACGGCCTCTCCAGTTGCAAACCTGGCCTGGCCTCCGAAGAAGCATCCAAAGTGGACAAGATCTCGCCCTTCGAGAGGAATCCAGGTGGGAGTGGGCTGCGCCATGGCAGGTGGAAACGTCGGGGAGGTGGCGTGGTTGGTGGCAGGTGGCAGGTAGCCGAGTGCTGAGGCGCTCTAGGAAACTAGCTGGGAGCCCCAACACTCGGGCCCTCAGGCCCAAGTCACCCTCGCTCTTATGTGTATTTACACACTCACATACACCCACATAAACACGTACCATACACACTCACATCAGACACCCACACACCTTCACGTGTCCACACTCACATTCGCACACCCACACACTCAGACACACACCCACACTCAACACACTCGCACGCACACCCTTCCTGGCGGCCCCACAGCTCCCTCCCGCTGACCTGGGCGTCTGCTGTCCCCTCTCCCCTGGGGCAGGCTCTGTGCTCGCCCAAATTCCCCTGCTGGGTGGGCGTGTGTGAGGGAGCCGGGGGCGGGGATGGGGGCTGGACAGCAGGACAGCCTCCCGCCGGCTCTGTCCTCCGCGCAAAGGCTCGAATGACTGAGAATGAAAGGAATGTTGATGAGGAAAAGACAACCATATTGATGTAGCGAAGAGTTTGACATGAACGGAGATAAACACCCTGGAAACTCAAATTCGCAGATGACGAATCGCCTATGAACAGGGGCGTGGGGTGGCGGGGGGCTGTGACCAGCCTCAGTCGGCTCGGCTAGCGGGGACTCGGGCCGCTGCCGAGCTCTGCTGCCAAGGGCCCCGCCTGCCTGACCGGCAGCCCCAGCCCTGCCCTCTATTCCCCAAGATCGGCCAGGACAGAGATGGCCGGGCCCCCAGGAAGCTGGGTGGAGCTGAGCCGGCCAGGGCCCCATCCGCCGCCAGGGTCACGGGGTGGGGAGCCCTGGGGATTAGCCGCCGTCGCCTCCTCCTGGCCACTTTGGGCCTGTGACTGTCCCCTCGTCATCTGTGACCCTTGGGACTCAGCTTCGGGAGCCTGCGCTGCTGTTGCTCAGGACCAGCCCGCTGAAATGCTTCGACATTTTTATGAGAAACTTAGATTTATTAGCAGGAAAGGGGTTTGGTTTCAGCACTGGTAACAGAGAAGCTTCTTTGGGGTGTGGGGGTGTGGGTGTGCCGCCGTATCGTGACCTGGCCAGGCCAAGGCGAGTGGCTGAGGGCAGAGCACAGTGGGAGGCTGGGCCAGTGGTTAGCGGCCATCCGTGTGCTGTGTGGCTTTGTGCCCTCAGTACACCCCGAAGCTGCTGCCGAGGTCCCGGGCTTGCCAAAGTGCCTCGCTCTCAGTAGTGAGCGGCCCTGGGGTCCACTCTGATGCTTCTGAGGTCAGGCCAGGTTTGCAGTTGGAGAGGCCGTGTCCAGTGTGGTGTCCGCCAAGGGGAGCCGAGCAGCAGAGAGGCCGCAGTCCCGGAGCTGCCAGGCCTCTGCAGGACGCGGGAGCAGCTTGTGCCCCCAAGACCCACTTCCTGGCACTCCAGGCTGGCTGGCCACCTGCACAGGGCTGTGCTCGGTGGTATCTCCCGGGTCGGGGGGGAGGTTTATGAGGATGATTTCTTACTCTTTGGATAGCTGCCCAAGAGTGGGATTGCTGGTATTTCCAGGTTTAGTTTGGTTTTTAAAATAGGTTTATTTTTTATTTATGCACACAAGAACTGGGGTTGAGGGGTGAGAGGATTCACCAGAGACAGGGTGGGGAGCAGAACAGGCAGATCCACTGAAGTACACTGCTGAGGGGAGCAGCGGGGAGACAGGAGAGGGCTGCTGCACCCTGTGGGAAGCTCCCTGGCCGGGGATCGAACTCGTGCTGCAATGGCTGTGGATAGTTCCGTAGCGCTGAGACTTCACCCCTGCGCCACCAGGGAGGCCCCTCCAGCTTTAGTTTAAGGTATACCCAGATCACTTTCCTTAGTGGTTGCACCAGTTTTCATTTCCACTGACAGTGTAACAGGAGCTTCTTTCTCCGCATCCTCTCTAGCACTTGTTGGCCGTCTTTTCAACAGGTACATTTTTACCTGTGTGAGCAGGTAGCACTTTGTGGTCTTAACCTGCATCTCTCTTGTTGGAAGTGGTCGACAGTTTTTCATATATCTATTGTCCCCTGGGTGTCCTCTCTGGTGAATTTTTTGGTGTTCATATCTGCTTCCCATTTATTTACTGGGTTGTTTGTTTTCTTATTGCTGGATTATGTGAGTCTCTTATATATCTTGGATCTCAATCCTTTATCAGTTACATATTGTGTCCATATTTTTTGCCATTCAGTAGGGCATCTTTGTCATCGTGTACTTTCTTGCACTATACAAAAGCTCTTTAACTTGAGATAATCCCAAATGTCTATTTTTGTTTTTAAGTCCCTGCTCTAAGGATCAAATCACCAAAAATATCTTTATCGTTGATGTCATGGACATGTCACCAATGTTTTCTTCTGTTGTTGCAGGTCTTGTATGTAAATCTTAATTCGTTTGGGTTTTTTGTGTATGGAGCTCATGAGTGACCCAACTCCATTCTTTTTATGTGACTTTCCAATTTCCTCAGCACCATTTATTGAAGAGACTGACTTCCCCATCGCATGGTCATAGTGGCTTTCTCATGGATGAGGTGCTGATACGTACATGAATTTACTTCTGGACTTTCAATTCCATTCCATTGATCCACGTATCTATTTTTGTGCCAATACCATATTGGCTTTAGTACTGTGGTTTTATCGTAAAATTTGAAGGCAGGTAATGTGATAACTCCATTTCTATCCTTTTTCCCCTCTTTTGTGATCTGAGGCTTTTTGTGGTTCATGTAAATTTCAATATATTTTTGTTTAGTTTCTTTTTAAAATATTGGTTTAAATTTAATGTTATGTTAAATTCATATATCATTTTGGGCAGGATAGTCATTTTGATTGCACTGGTTCTCCCCTCCATGAACATGGAATGTTCTTCCAACTCCTTCCATCACTCTCTGAGTCCTTTAATAACGTCTGGTAGTTCTCACTGTGTAGGTCTTTTACCTCTTTTGTTAGATTAATTCTGAGGTGTTTAACTCTTTTTGAGGCAATTTTAAGTGGAGTTCTTTTCTCAATTTCTGTTTGTTGTTTGTAGCTGAAAAGGCTATGGATTTTTGTATGTGGGCTTTGTAACCTGCCAATCTTCAGGCCAGTCAAAGGGTGAAAACAGAAGAGTAAAAGTCACCCTCACTCTTCACCCCCTTCCGATGTCTGTGATTGATGTGGTAGACCATTTCCCTCCACAGACACAGCTGTCTGTGGGACAGAAAGGGGAGGCCCTCTGCCACTGACACATGGTCCCCCAGGAAATAAGCACGACCACCCTTAGCAGCCATCGGGCTGAGCTCCCATGCTTTCACCTTGCTCCATATTTTGGACATTGGGGGTCTCCAGTTTTCAGTGTAGAGCTGAATCAAAGCTGTGGCCCTTGCTGCGCCAGCTGGCCGGAGCACCTACTCCTCAGCCTTGCCCACTCAGACCACGGCATCAAGCCTTTTTACTCTTAAACCCTTGATTGAAAAAGCATCAAAGGGGCACCAGGGATGATGGTGTGAGCTGATGTCAGAGCACTTGGCGTGCTGCCTGGTTGTCATAGACCTTTCGAGGGATCCGATTTGGGGTGTTTGCTTTTGTTTCATTGGGTGGGTTTTGGTTTTGGTTTTAGTTTTGGTTTTAGAATGCTGAAATTACATTTAGGGGGTACCTCTATGCCATGTCCCTTCAACAAGCCCCAGGAAATATCAGATACATTTGCATTTTTAAATGTACAACTGAACATGCAGTGAACAGGGGAAATGACCATTGTCAGCAACCAAAACCAGAAGTGAGCAGAGGAATCAACAGGGCAGCTTGTTCCCTTGGGGAGAGGGTGTGGCGGTGGGGCTGTGGGGAGGGGCAAGGAGTAGCCCAGGTATTGCTCCAGGGGCTACCAGGTTTAAAACCAACCCGGTCAGTCTGCTGTCTGGGCTGCTTGGGCCCTCGCTGGGGAGAGTCCCCGGTGCTGACGCGCCCCGCCCGCCCGCCGTGCCTGCAGGCCATGTTCGAGCTGGTCACTTCCGAAGCCTCCTACTACAAGAGCCTGAACCTGCTGGTGTCCCACTTCATGGAGAACGAGCGGTTGAAGAAGATCCTGCACCCGTCCGAGGCCCACATCCTCTTCTCCAACGTCCTAGACGTCATGGCGGCCAGCGAGCGGTGAGAAGGGGCTGCAGCCCCCCCGGGCCCTGCAGGGCCACTGCCGACCCATGTCCCCACTCGGGCCCGGCCAGAGCTCCTGGCGAGTGCGCATTTCACTGGCCTCTCTGTTGAAGTATGTTTAGAATTTTCCATCCGTCGATATAAATAAATGGGTGAACCCCGAGATCCGCTACCCTCCCAGGGGGGCGGCCAGTGTGTCCTGGGACAGGACCGCTGCCTGCAGGTCCCTCCCAGCACACAAGCCCACCACAGTCAGGCGGGGGGCTGGGCCAGGGCTGGGTGCCCAGACATCGTTAGCCGGAGACAGCAGGCCCTGACGTCAGCGCCTGGACTCAGCCTGCGTCTTTGCCAACCGGATTGTGTTTGCTGCAGTGTGTGGCTGGACTGAGGGCACTGGGCTCGTGGCTGACCCTCCGGGCATGGTGACGTGAGCTTCCAGGAAGGAGGAGTAGAGATTGGTTCTTGCAAATAAAAGAATTCCAATCATATTGTTAGAATAAAAGGGTTTGTCCTCAGTTTCACCCTCGGTGAGGTTTGCAACTGAAAATGCAAAATTCAGCTTGTGGGTCAGTTGGTCTCAGTGCTCAGATGTCAAACTCAGGGGGGACACAGTAGGGACAACCACACCCCCATGTGGCTCTCTGGAAGTCCCCAAGTGTGGGCCCGCCCCAGCCCACAGGGACACCCACCTTTCCCTTGCCGTCGGCAGGCAGGGGAGGCCTGAGACACTCAGCCCCCACCGACTCGCCCTGCGGGGAGCACGTTTTTATTTACATTTTTATTTATCTTTTATATGGAAAACGCAAATAAGCAGACATAGAGACCCCAGTGCCAGCACCCACACTCCACCATCTCATTCACCACACGCCCATCCTGCTGCCCCCAGGCCATCTGGAAGCCCCTCATGTGATCTGAAAGACGAGGTCCCTCTCCCCCACCCCTGTAAACTCCCCGGACGCTGTTGTCCACCTGCAAGCGCAGAGGCCACCTCCCCGCTGCACGCGTGGGCCCGGGCCTGGCCGGCAGCGCCCGTCCGGTCTGACCCAGCTGGCGCCTCACGCCCGGCTTCCCCGCAGGTTTCTCCTGGAGCTGGAGCGCCGGATGGAGGAGAACATTGTCATCTCGGACGTGTGCGACATCGTGTACCGGTACGCGGCCAACCACTTCTCCGTCTACATCACCTACGTCAGCAACCAGACCTACCAGGAGAGGACCTACAAGCAGCTGCTGTGAGTTTGCCGGTGCCCGCCCCCGCCACCCCGCGGTGCCCGCCCGGGGCTCCCCGTGCCGCGAGAGAAGCCGGGGCCCAACTGGAGCCCCGACAGCCGCCCCCAGCACCCTCGGGCCTGTGTCCACACCGTGTGCAGGGCTCTTGAACCAGAGACGAGGCCTGGACGGGGCGCTGGGGTCTTTAATTTTCGCTTTCACTACATAGATTTTCATAATTAACCAAACACGGCTGCATCCTCGTGGCGCTTCCATCCAAGGAGTTTAATAAGAGGGAAGTGCTGAGGGCGGGACCTTGGAACGAGTCCCAGCAGGCCCCGGCCGCCCCAGCCTGCCCACTGCTGAGCTCTGGTGGGCGCCAGGTGGGGGCACGTTGCCTTCCACTTGCCGCTGGCTCTTGTCACGTGTCCACGCCTCCTGGACGGAGGGCCGAGCCCTTGCGGGCTGAGCTGGGCCGGGAGCAGCAAAGCGCCTTCGGGGGCTGTCCCCGAGCTTCCACCAGCTGGGGCGTTCCAGAGCTTGAGGGTTCCGGCTCTGGGTGTTTGGCATTTGGGGTTTGGAAACTGAGATTTGAAGGAATCGGGGTGCCAGCTGACCACAGACCTGGAGAAGTGACCGGGCGTGGGCCTTCTGCAGCGCCCTGGGTGTGGACAGTCTGGGCTGGGGGAAGCCGGGGCGGCCCCCCACACACCATCCATCAGGTCTCTCCAACAGCAGCGCTCTTGCCCCACCCACCCCCTCGCCCTCCTGCCCCTGCGCCCCAGCGTGCCCCAGGGCCCGGGTCCCGGGTGTGGGGGAGCTGTTCCTGTCCCCACCTTGCCCATCACCACACCGGCGGGCTCACGTTGCCACTTTCCTGCTGGGCGAATCACCAGTGTGCAGACCCGGCCACTCAGCCCTGCCCCAGCCTTCGCCGCGCCCCCTGCTGCCTTCGCGGGAAGCCGCGCGCTTGGCTTGCCCACAGCAGCTCCTTCTCCATTGCCCCAAGAAGGAGGGATCCACGTGTTTGCCACTCCCGTGGGTGCCCTGCCTCTCCCGCTCCTGAGGGGGGACGGGCCTCCTTGCCTCCTGCCCCAGCCGGGGACCCACACCCCTCGTGTCCCAGCCAGGAGAAGGCGGCCTTCCGGGAGCTGATCGCGCAGCTGGAGCTCGACCCCAAGTGCAGGGGGCTGCCCCTCTCCTCCTTCCTCATCCTGCCTTTCCAGAGGATCACGCGCCTCAAACTGCTGGTGCAGGTACGGCCGCCGCCCCCCGCCTGAGCCCCCAGCCCTCCCGCCGGCGTCCGCCCCTGCTCCGGGGCCTGCCCTGGGGGTCTGGGCCGCGCCCACAGCCAGGACAGCACGGCAGTGAGGGCAGCAAAACGGGGCCGTGATGGGGGGACTGCCGTCGGGGGTTGGGGGGACTGCCGTCGGGGGTTGGGGGGACTGCCGTCGGGGGTTCGCTTGTGAGCGACCTGGAAGCGCAGCCGTGACCGACGGGGGTGGGGACCTGTGCAGCGTGCAGGGGCGAGGGGGCGAGCGAGGGCTGAGGGCCCGGCGGCACACGGCTCTGGGCTCCCTGACCGGACGCGGCGACGCCCCAGGCAGCTGCCCGGCCAGTGTCGGCGGAGGGCAAGGAGGGCGCCGGGGACCACGGAAGCGCTCAGCGGCCGGGTCGGAGAGAGGCCCCCCCAGAGCTCTCTGCAGGGGGCGTCTGTGGGGAGATCGGGAAAAGGGGTCCTCAGGCCAAGCACGGGAGGGGGCAGCGTGAGGGAGGACGAAGAGGCAGAGCTGGGCCAGGAGGGATGGGGAGGCGCCCAGAGGGGCTCCGCAGCCAGTGAGAGACCCCTGAGCCTGCCGCGTCCTGGCCCGCTGCCCTGTGCGCCACCTGGGCGGGTGGGGGCGCTCCCCACGTTAGGAAAGCAGGGGGTTCGCAGCCAGTTGGGGGGCTCAGGAAGGGTTCAGAGGGTGCCCGCTTGCAGGGCGGGGCTGGGGTGGGCTCCAGGTAGAACTGCTGGCAGGCCTGCGTGAGGTGGGGAGGGGCCGCCAGGGAGGACGTGGCGAGAAGGCGTCGGCCACACCCTCCTCCTCTGGAGGCCACACCCCTCCCCTGGAGGCCACACCCCCTCCCCTGGAGGCCACACCCTCCTCCTCTGGAGGCCACACCCCCTCCCCTGGAGGCCACACCCCCCTCCTCTGAAGGCCACACCCTCCTCCCCTGGAGGCCACACCCCCTCCCCTGGAGGCCAAGAGCAGAACCCGGTAGGAAGAGGTCATAGCCACTGTGCTGCCTAAACTGGGGGGAGGTGACAGGCTCGGTGACCCCATGTTGGTGGGGGGTGTTTGTGGCTGGGTGTGCCGCGGGCAGAGTGGGCACGGCCGGCACCTCCCGCAGGCCTGGAGGCACGTGGGTCTGGTCTGCTCTGGGGCTCAGGCGAGAGACGGAGGGTCTGGGGGTGCGTGGGGCGCTGCCTCAGGAGCCGCTGTCTGGCAGCAGAAGGCGGTTGCTTAGATACCCCCAGACCTCCCTACGGGACAGAGCAGGTCCCCGGGAGAACACGGGGAGGACCGTCGGCCCCAGCCCCAGAGGGCACCTCACAGGCGAGGCACGGGAGCGCCCCACTTTGTGTTCATTCACGAAAATGGAACCACGGGGGACAGGCACGTTGAGCAATAACAGCAAAGTTGACAAAGCCCCGAGAGTGCTGAGCCCCCCAAGTGGGAGGTCACGGGCTCGGGCTGGGCCGGGTGGTTAATCCTCGGGGAGACACTCCTGGGTTCCGATCTTCAGGGTGCTGCGGCCCCGCAGAGGCCCCCGCCCGCCACCAGGGCAAGCTCTTGGGGCTTATGTTGTAGCCGCTCAAGGCTGTTGGGACCCGGGGGGCCACTGCAGTGAGGGGACAGCAGGGCGGGGACAGTAAAGGGTAATGGGGACCCCCCTTTTTGCAGAACATCCTGAAGCGCGTGGAGGAGCAGTCCGAGCGGGAAGTCACCGCCCTGGATGCCCACAAGGAGCTGGAGATGGTGAGTCGCGCCCTGCGGAGCCCTCCCGCGTCTTCCGCGCCCAGCCCCCCTTACTGCGCCTGCTGCTTCGTGGGGGGCTTCGGGAAGTGCGGGTTCACTGGAACGTCTCCCTCTGCCACCCTGAGAGGTCACGGGGTGTAGAAGGGCCCACGGGCACCCCAGGCCCGCGCTCCTGCCCCCAGAGCTGCCCGCGGAGCTGGGCCCGCAGGCGGGACCCTGAGGGTCTCATCAGCCCCGGGGGTGTGGTCCTTCCTGCCTCTGGTTTTTCAATGAAATTTTATTGATTTACCATGTTTGCAAAGCTCCGTAGTTGGAAAGTGCACATTTATTTTCCATCGCCTTTGCAGTCCAGAAAAGTCACTGGGTATGAGACCGGGGTGAGCGAGTGGCCCCTACTGCCCCCACCACGGACGCGCTCAGGCCACCTCGGGGTCACGGCCGCCCCCCCCCGCACCCCGCCCCTCCCGCGGCGCCCGCCATGCTTGTTTAGAGCCTCAGAGTTGCTTTCTGCTTCGCGGGGTGCTTAGTTTCGGTTGTCTATACTCCTCGTGAGTGAGACCACCCCGAAATCGCCTTCACTTTCCGGCTTATTTCCCTGAGCTCCGTCACCGCGACTTTCATCCCGATCTGGCAAAAGGCAAGAGTCCGCCCTTTTAGCGGCCGAGTAGTATTCCGCCGCCGCCCCTCCCGCCCGCGCATCCTGTCTGGCCGCTGCGGGCCCTGCCGGGGCACCTTTCCAGATCAGCGTTCCGCATTCTCCCTACCGATGCCCGGGGCGCCAGTGCCCTCACGGCGTTTGCGCTCTCGGCTGTGACCGTGGCGGAGGCCGGCAGAGGCAGGTCCCGCTTCCCGGCCTAGTGGCAGGACTGGCCCTGGGGGGCGTCCATGGGGATTCTGGGCCTCCGGAGCTGCCCAGCAGCCTTTCTCCGCCGCCGCCTCTCCTCGCGTCCTCACTCAGGCCATCGGCCCCTGAACTCCCCCGGCGGCCACGCCCTCTGCGCGTCTGCCCCGGAGGCCGGCGTCTCGCCCAGGGCGAGTGAGCTCGTAGCTTACTTTAAAAAAATGAAAGTGGACTTTTTTCTAATTGGTAAAAATAATTGATGCCCAATACAAAAGCAATTCAGGACGAGCTCTACGTGAGGAGCGGGCGATACCCCGGCCCTCGCCCCCCACCCACTGCTGGACTTGCCTCTGACTCTCCAGCTGCCCGCGCACACCTGTGTCCCGGCAAAGGGCCGTGGGGTCGGACCGGCTGTGCCCTCCTGTCGGAGGCCGCGGCGGCAGCAGGAGAGGGGAAGGGGAGTGAGAGACCGCACGCACACCGAGTAGTGATGAGGCTGCTCCGTTTATTGCCCCAACAGCGGGGTTTTTTATACCATAAATTTGGCTAGCAGGCATAGTTTCTAAAGATAATGATTGACTACAAGAATGAGGTAAAAATAACAGGATACATATTTTTGCTAAGCACATGATTGATTACATTTTGTTTACAATCAGGTGGTTTCTGGGGAAAATATTTTTTTGCTTAAGGTAAATTTTCTAAGGTATGAGGTATAAACATAATGATTAACCTTTGCCCTGAGCCTGGAGCCTAAAAAGGCAATAGCATAATGTCCTTTTTGCCTGGAAACCAGAATCTGATCAAAGGAACCATCTTATTCCAACTCCCTGGAGTGGTTAATCACAGAAGCCATCTTATGCTGATTCCCAGAAGCAGGCAGGGGAATGTAAGGGGAGGGGGAGTGAATGTTGTTGTACAGGACACCACCCCGGGATCAGGCGAGAATGTACTTATCGAAGGAGCAGCTCGGCACCTGGACCCAATCATGGGGTCTTAGGCAATGGAGAGGTTATGTCTGCAGGCATATCTTAAGAAAGTTATAGGTCTAGCTTAGAAAATATTTGTGAGTTAAACTAGTTACGGGAAGAGATGTCGCCTCCTGGCTACCTAAGGAACTCTTCCTTGAAGGTCCTAGCACCGTGCTGCGCCTTCAGGCAACTCGGGCGGGCCAGGGCACGGCACCCTCCGCTGCCACGCGTGTCGATGAGGTCGTGCCCGCTGGAGTCGTGGCGCATTCGCGTGTCTGGGTTTATCGGCATCGGTCAGCCCCGGCTGCTGGACACTTGGGGCCAGACGCTGTTCTCTGGCGGGACAATTCTGCAGGCACCGCCCGGCACACGGGCGCCAGGCTCTGTCCGGAGATGGAGGTCCCAGGAAATGCGGTTCCACGAGTCCTCTCAGTACCTGGGGCCCCCCAGGAAGCTGGGGGAGCGGCACCCCCCACACCTTAGCAGACCTGGGCCTTGTCCGTGCGTCTGACCGATGAGAACGGGCATCTGATCGTTTGCCTTCTTCGGTCATGTGAGCGGCCGGGCGCCAGTGCGTGGTCTCAGAGTTTGCTTCCTAACGAGGGCCTGGCCGTCTCCGCCGGAACCGAGACCCGGAACCCACGGGCTGGAGAGCCCCTGTTTCACCTCTGCTCCAGAGGTGTCGGGGAACGGAGCTCCGGCGACCGAGACCGGCCAGGGCGTCTCTGCCGTGGCTCCCGCACCCTGGCACGAGGCCTCGGGCCTGGGCGGGCGGGGCGGCCGTGCTGAGCATAGTCCCTGGCCGCAGGTGGTCAAGGCGTGCAACGAGGGCGTCAGGAAGATGAGCCGCACGGAGCAGATGATCAGCATCCAGAAGAAGATGGAGTTCAAGATCAAGGTGAGCCCCGGCCCCTCCCCTAGCCCCGGCTGGCTGACTCCCCACTCTGGGTCTGCGCACGTCCCCCCAGCAGCCCTCCCCGACCTGGGCGAGGGCCTCGGCCTCTGCTGCAGGGTCCTCGGGCCTGGGCACCTGAGCACACAGTGCCCACCCAGGGCCGGGGGTCGCACGAGGTTTGGGAGCTGAGCCCCAGGGTGCAGACGTGGCCTGTGGGTGCCAAGGAGCTCCACCAGCCAGGCCACCCCACTGCACGACTCCCGCCGAGCCACGCGGTGTGTTCCTGCACGCC
This sequence comes from Scalopus aquaticus, assembly GCA_004024925.1. Taxonomy (NCBI): domain Eukaryota; kingdom Metazoa; phylum Chordata; class Mammalia; order Eulipotyphla; family Talpidae; genus Scalopus; species Scalopus aquaticus. The sequence goes on from PVIJ01000896.1 coordinate 64,201, forward strand.
CGGCCCCTCCCCGGGAGCCTGCCCCTCCGGGCCCTGCGAGCCTGGCCTCCCTCTGCCTCCGCGTCAGAGGCTGAGCTGCAGGCGACAGCACACTCGCCAGCACGTACCTGCACGCACGTGTACACGCCTACACAGCACTGGTCACACGCAGGCACAGATACACAGAAGCACATGCAAATACATCTCTGTCAGGCAAGGACACACCCGTGCACACACTCAGGCATGCACACTCACCCAGCCATACACACAGCTGTGCTCACTCATATGCAGCTGTGCACACTCATACACAGCCATGCACTCACATACCCACACACTGCTGTGTACACACAGCTGGGCACACTCACACCTAGCTGTGCACACAGCTATGCACACTCACACGTCTGGCACACTCACACCCACACAGCTGTGTACACACAGCCCTGCACACTCACACATACCTGTGCACACACACACACGCACACACCCTGTGTGCACGCACCTGCCCTGGGCCGGCCCCGTCCTCCCTGGCTCCGGGCTCTCACCGAAGCGCTCCCTCCAGGAAGGGCCGCGCGGGGCGGGGGCACAGCCGCTCACCCCCTCCCCTCCGCAGTCGGTGCCCATCATCTCCCACTCCCGCTGGCTGCTGAAGCAGGGCGAGCTGCAGCAGATGTCCGGCCCCAAGACCTCCCGGACGCTGCGCACCAAGAAGCTCTTCCGGGAGATTTACCTCTTCCTCTTCAACGACCTGCTGGTGATCTGCCGGCAGATCCCGGGGTGAGCGGCGGGCGGGCTCTGGGGCTGCGGCGCCTGCGGGGTGCAGGGCCTGGCCGCTGGGGCGTGGGCTGGCAGAGCGGAGCACGGGCTGGGGGGCAGGTCCGCAGGTGCTTGACCGGCCCTGGCCTCCGGGCAGACCGACCTGGGCCCTCAGCCTCATTCTCCCTCCCTGTCCCGCGGGATCGCGCCCCTGGGGATGTGGAACGCGCCTCTGGCCGCCTTGGGGGTGCGGAACCGCATCCACCGTCTGCACCGCGGGAGGGAGCGGGCAGTGCAGGGCTTCTGGGAGGACAGGGGTGGCCGGAGGGGGCCAGCCCTGCTGCTGGCGGCTGCGGGTTCCCGGGACCAACAGGCTGCCCCGTTCCTGGGCCCAGGGACAAGTACCAGGTGTTCGACTCGGCCCCGCGGGGCCTGCTCCGGGTGGAGGAGCTGGAGGACCAGGGCCAGACGCTGGCCAACGTGTTCATCCTGCGGCTGCTGGAGAACGCGGACGACCGGGAGGCCACCTACATGCTGAAGGCGTCCTCTCAGTGAGTGCCCGGCCCTGCCCGGCGCCGAGCTGCCCCCATGCTCAGCCGGCCCGTGCCCGCTGGCCCCTCCTCCCAGCCCCAAGGCCCACGGGGAGGGCTTCTGTCCCTGCCGGTGTCCGTGGCTGTGGGGCTGTTTGGTGTGTGCGTGTGCGTGCGTGTTCCTGAGCCCTCTGCGCCTCAGACTCCAGGCAGGCCCCTCCCATCCAGTGAGCTGCTGTTAAGCTCCAGGCCAGGCCAGCGGACCCCGGTCCCCTCCGCCAGCCCCACACGCGCTGTGGGGCCCGGCCCACAGCTGTCCCCCCTCGGATGGCCCGGCCACCTGCCCTGTGGCTCTGAGAGGCACACGTCCAGCCCCAGGCTAGGGTACCTTGGGGTGCCCCAGACGGCGTGGCGTGCGTCAGCCTGCCTTGGGCGCCTGCGCTGTCCTGCTGCAGCCTCCAGCGAGGTTTAGGGCCCCCGCCTGGGCTGGGGTGCCTGGGCGAGGGTGGGGGGCTCCATGCTGCCTCCGGCATCGTCCTCTTCCTGGCCAGGAGCGAGATGAAGCGCTGGATGACCTCGCTGGCCCCCAACCGGAGAACCAAGTTCGTCTCCTTCACCTCCAGGCTGCTGGGTAAGTGGCCGCAGGCGAGCCCCTTGCTGGGGGGCGGCGGGGGGCAGTCGGGGGCGGGACAGGCCTGGGCTTGCCCAGGGGTGCTCCTTGCACGGCCTCAGAGGGCAGCGCTTCCGATGCATCTTCTCACCTGGGTGCGGGGAGCGCGCTTCCGCTGCGAGCCTTGGGCCCTGGGGAGAGCAGCCCCCGCCTGAGCTTTGCAAACGTTTGGGTGTTACTGACAGGCGTCACCGGGGCTTCAGCGACAGGAACCCCGAGGGAGTGAACTGGGCCCAGAAGGCAAAGGCCCGAGCTTCGGGGGCGCCGTGTGCAGCAGGAAAGGGCGCGCTGGCACGCTCGTGGCCAGGCCCCACGGCCCGCACGCCCCTCCCGTCCCTTCCGGTCTCCCCTCCGGGTGGTCTCCAGAGTCCTGGCTGTTTGAATCCTGTTTCTCTGGGGGCTCCCCGCTCCCCAACCCCCATACGTCCCCTTTCTCGGGCTGCTCGTCTCTGCTCAGGCCTGGGGGGTCCAGGGTCAGCCTGCCACACCTCAATGAGGACCCACCCCCCAGATTGCCCCCAGGTCCAGTGCGTGCACCCCTACGTGGCCCAGCAACCTGACGAGCTGACGCTGGACCTGGCCGACATCCTGAACATCCTGGAGCAGACCGAGGACGGTGAGGGGCGCCCCGGAGCTCGGGCCAGGGCGGGAGGGGGTGCAGAGCCTGGGGGTGGCGCCCAGGCCTGCCCTCTGCTCGCTGGCCACCCACCCAGCACCCTGCCCCTCGCCCCCTGGGCCTTTCTGAGGACCCAGGATGCACTTGTGTCTCGGCGCCCCCCGTCTGGCTTCAGAACCCCTCCCCCACTCGGCAGCCAACCCAGTGGGAGGGAAGACAGCAGGAACCCCCTAGGTCTGACCCCCACACCCATATTTGCAACGGCCCCCAGGTGAGCTGGAACCCCCTGGGACCACCAGGCCGGGACCCCATGGGGCACCAGCTCCTGCCACCTGCCGATGGCACCTGTGCCAAAGGAGGTTCGCTCCCCTCCCCTGAAAAATGGATCTTTTATTTCTACACCACTTTCTCCTAGGCAGAACCCCCAAAGTGCACAAAGGACTCCCCATTCCCAGCTCCTCCTCTGCCGGTCCTGGCTGGAACACCTCAGGCTGGTGACCTCCAGGGGAGCCATTTCCGCTGTTCCCAAAGTCCTAGGGGCTGTGCCCTGCCCCTCCCAGGGACACTGACCCCCTCCCAAAGTGGCTGGTAGAGGGGAGCTCCAGGCCCCACCCCCAGGTCTCAGCCCTGCCCAGGATGCGTGACGACCCCTTGGAGCGCAAGTCCTAGTCAGGCCCCGTCTGTGGCGGCCACCGCCCCCGGCTGGCACCCTCGGTGGCCACCGGCTTGGGAGGCTGAGCGGGCACCAGCCCACTAAGGAGGGTCCCGGCATTCCCGGCCAGGTGACTGAGCCGGCGCCCCCCAGGCCCTCCGTGCCTCTCACTTGGGGAGGGGTATCCCCGGGACCTGGCCTCCGTGTGGCCAGGTGAGCGGTGGGGGATGGGCGTCAAGTGAGGGTCCCTGCACCGTGGCATACCCGCCGCTGCCCAGGGGGGCTCATGGGGGACACCCCCAACCTGAGGGCAATCTGGCAGCGCCTGCAGAGCAGCTGCCTCTGAAAGGCCGGCCCGGGCCCCTCTGCTCCTGGCTGGAGGGGGTCCCCCAGCCCCCGGAGCTGCTAACTGCCCTCCCCAACAGGGTGGATCTTCGGGGAGCGGCTGCATGACCAGGAGAGAGGCTGGTTTCCCAGCTCCATGACTGAGGAGATCCTGAACCCCAAGATCCGGTCCCAGAACCTCAAGGAATGTTTCCGCGTCCACAAGATGGACGACCCTCAGCGCAGCCAGAATAAGGACCGCAGGAAGCTGGGCAGCCGGAATCGGCAATGACCCCGCGAGGGCCGCCGGCCTGGGAGGGCCGTGGCAGGCGGGAGCCGGGCCCGGGAGCAAACCCCAGTGGACAAAGGAGCTCTGGGGGAAGGCCGGTGCCCCCGGGCAGCAGGGTGTGACCCCACCCCTCGTCCCTGCCTCGTGGTGAGTGCCCCCCGTCTCGGCCCCCCGCTCACAAACTGAAGACAAGGTGCCCCGTCTCTCCTGCTGCGTTTGTAAATGAGAAGTTTATTTTAAACAGTATTACGCCGCCTCCCCTGGTCTGAGAGGCGGGGAGGGGTTGCTCTAGAGGCCTCCCCACACGCTGGAGCAGGTCCAGACCCAGGGCAGGTGCCAGCGATGATTGGCCTGACCCCTGCACGCGTCCTGTCTGTCCTGGAAGCCCCCGGAATCCGCCAGGCGCACGGATGGACCACCCTGCCTGACGAGCTTTGACGAGGCCCTTGGTCTCCAGGCCACAGGACTGAGCCTGAGACCAACTGCCGCCGTCCACCCTGCCCCAAGCCTCGCTGGCCCCTGGCTGCCCGGCCAGGCCCCGCCCCCGGCAGGCCTGCCAGAGCTTGGCCGGGCCCGCGCCACCTCTGAATCCCTGGCAGGCTGGATGTATCCTGTGTCTTCTGGCCCCTTCAAGAGCCCAGGTGTTATAAGGAATGAACTGGTCACTGCATCCTGTATCAGCTGTGGTTCCAAGAAAAGCAAATACCATTTTTGGCTGCATTAAAAGAAGCATCATGTATAAAACAAAGGAGGCAAAGGTCTACTCTTTCTTGCCGGGGTGCACCAGGAGCAAAGCGGTCCTGGGAGGAAGAGCCCCCTGCAAGGCTGCGAGGGGGCACGTCCCGGAGGGAGGGTTGAGGAGGCAGCCTGGGCCAGGCCTCGGGGGGGAGTGGACGTGAGCCCCCACCTGTGAAAGGACTCAAACGGGAAAAGGCTGTTTGAGGGAGCTGGGGATCCCCTTTCTGCAGTGGAAGGAACTGCGGGGTTTGGAGGATCACAGCGGGACTGAGGTGCCAGGGACCCCGGGGAGCTGACCACCAGGCCAGGCTTCCTCCGGACAGTCACGGCCTCGGGCCTCTCCCCTGCACGGCAGCCAGCTCCCCACAGGGCAGCTCCTCCCGCACTGACCCCCAGTGCCGTCCTAGAATGGGGGGCCTGGATCCACCCACCGGCCGGGCCGTGTGGCCCGTTCTCCTGCCGGGACGCGCTTTCCTCAGCACGGGCGGCCCTGGCCAGAGGCCTGGGCCTGAGAGCACGCGTGGTTCGCAGCTCCCTCGGGCCCGGGGGAGTCGGGCGAATCCCGAGAAGGCGTCCCCATACGACACCGGGTCAGCCGGCGCGGCGCCCCTGGGACCTCCAGCCTGCCCCCACCCCAGGGGGAGCCCCCCGCCCGAGTCCCCCGGGAGCTGGACGGGTCATTCCGGCGCCCAGGCTGCCTGGGCGGAGGGAGGCACTGGTCTAGGCCTCCTCCAGTTCTTTATGAAGCTGGAAACCATCCGCTGACCCTCGTCTCTGCCATAACAGGGCCTCAGCCAGTGAGGTGGAGGCAAAAGGAAATCAAGTTTCACAAAACGTGGCCCGCTCTGTAGAGCCCCTCATGAGCGGAAACATTTACCCCTCAGCGTATGGGGGCGGGGGGAGTGAGCACGGCCCCGCGGTCAGGGAAACCCAAGGCCGTTGCCAGAGACAACTGACAAAGAGGAGGAACAGTTTACCCGCCACTGGCACCCACTGGCAGGGCTCCCCAGGGGCTCACGGTGGGAGATGGTCTCTGCAGCTTGCAGACAGCCCCTCCTCCAGGCAGGCCTCCGGAGTGCGCTCCCAAGGGCCTTGGCCCTGCTTGTGTGGCCGGGTTCTGGCCTTCCCCAAGCTGCCCCAGCGCTGGTCAGCCGCTATTTCAAACCTCTCTACACTGTAAACGTTCAGTCTCCTGGGAAGTGTAAGGAGAACAGCAAGGCCCAGAGGCCAGGGGCCAAGGTGACGCACAGGAGGAACAGGCCGGGCGCCGGCCACTGCTCAGCCGCACTCACCCCGCCCCCAAGGCTTAGGGGCTGAGGAGTGGAGCCAGAAAAGGTTTCTGTGTTCTTTTCTCTGAACAAGCCGCCGCCCGCCCCTGTGGGGCTGCCCCTTAGTCCAGACCCCACAGAGCCCTGGCACCAGCCCAGCCAGGCAGGGCGGCCCCTGGGGCTGCAGGTGGGGGGATCCAGGGCAGAGGCCACCAGCGCCCAGGCTGCACCCCTCCACGCGACCTGCTCCTGGGCCCCCCTGTTAGTCCTCTCGGGGCCTGGGACTGCGCTCCCAGCCACACTTGGGGCCCAGCTGCCCAAGCTGGAAGATTCTGCCTCCAGCCCACAATATCCTGGTCTCTGGTTGCTGGCTCTCCACACCCTCGCAGGTACACCCCAGCCTCCCAGACGCACAGGAGGAGGGTGGCTGCGGGCAGGCTGGGCTGGCCTCTCCTGCCCCTGCCCTCTGGGCTGCCCAGGGTCAGGGCGCTAAGGGGGCGGCGCCAGGTGCAGGGCTTTGGGGCGTGGGGCAGAGCGGGAATGAGGACGTGGGGCGGTGCTGCGGGAACCGTCAGGGGAGCGCGGGCCCGAGGACACGTGCGGGAGCCTGGGCGTTCTCCCAGCGCGGGCGGCAAACCCTCTCGCTTCCCGGGCGCACGCACACCGCGCCTTCCGCTGAGCGCAGGTGGACGCCCCCGCGCGCCCGGTGCCCCCGCAGAGCCCCCACCCCCATCTCGCCCACACACTCACGCGGACACACTCGAGACTCAGGGGCGCGCGGCCCCTTTATTCGCTTCAGGAGGCGGAGAACTTGCGCAGCGCGACGACCACGAGCGCCAGCACCACGCAGGTGGCCAGCAGGGCGGCGATGACGATGGCCGCGATGGCGCCGGGCCCCAGCGAGCCTGCGGAGAGGGGCCGCGTGAGCGGGGAGGGGCTCGGGCCGCCGTCCCTCCCGCCCCCGCCGCGCCCGCCCTACCGCTGCCCTGGTCCAGACGCTCCCGCGCCGTGCTGTCCTCGGGGCCGGGCGCGGCGCTGGGGGCCGCGGGGCCGGTGGCGTCGGGCTCCCGCGCCGGGCTGGTGTTCGCCACGGGGCCTTCTCCTGACGGGAGCTCGGCAGGCTCATTCCACAGCGTGGGCACCGGCTCCTGTGGCCCCTCAGCTGCAAGGCCGAGGACAGGGGTTGGGGCCCCCGCAGGCCGCCCGCGATGTCACCCGCCCCTCCCCGCGGTTACCTGGGGCAGAGGCCCCTGGGGGGCCCTGGGGAGCTTCGGGCGAGACAACCCCCGACAGGCCAGGTGTGGGCCAGGAAACCATCCCTGACCGGCTGGCCCAGACCCAGAGGCAGACGGCGGGGGGAGGGGCGGCAGGGGCGGGGACAGCTGGGGAGGGGGGTCTGGAAGAAGCTGGTGGGCAGCAGAGGCCATCGCGGCACAGAGCTCAGGGCTCCACAGCCTTGCCAGGCCCCTCCCCCCAGGGCACGCTGAAGAAGTGTCTGGAAGGTGAGGCAGTGCCCTCCAGCCAGGAGGTGGGTGGAGAGGCCACCCCACAGCCTAAGGACAGCCAGCCCCCCCTCTCCTGCTCGCTGTCGCCTGGGTCCAGCAGCGCAGCCCACAGGGCGCGGGGCCAGCACCCTCCCCCGGTGTCTGCGGCCCAAAGCCCACTGGGCCTCCCCATCCTAAGCAGCTGACGCCAGCACCTTGCTGCCTCTGGACGGAACAGGGCCAGGGCTGTGAGGGGGTCTGGGCAGAGGAAACCCCAGGAAGGGATGCCCCAGAACAGGGAGTGCCCCCCAAGCTGGCAATCCGTCAGCACACCGATCCCTGGGCAGCCTTCTGCAGGAGCCCTTCTGTTCACGGAGTGGGGTTAGCAGCTCTTGGGGGCGGCAGGGACCCCAGAAAACAGAAGAGACAGGCTGAGAGGCCTCAGGATAAGCCCAGCCTGCACCCCCTCCTGGGCCCCAGCCTGCCCATGCCAGTTTCTGAGGACCCCCCTTGCCTGAGGACCACACAGCCCCGTTCCATCCGTCCTTCTCAGACAAGAGGCCCCGACACCCAGGGCAGACCCAAACCAGGACAGCAGGCGCCCCACGCCGCCCGCCTGGGGCAAATCAGGGCGGAGGTCGGCCCCACCCAAATCAGGGTCAGTGTGAAAATCTCTGGGCTCACGGGAATGTCAAGGTCGCACAAGACAAAGGTGAGGAATGTCCCAGATTAAGACGAAGGCGGGAAGCAGCTAGGTCACGGGCGCCCCGCGGGAGACGGCTGTCGTGACTGGGGTGCGCCGGTGACCGGGTGAGGTTGGAGGGGATGACCGCCTGGCCCCTCACTCCCTGACCTGGTCTTGGGGAGTAGCCGCGGCCAGGGAGTGTTTAGAAGCGGCCTGTGTGTGACTTGCTCCCAGGAGCTCAGCAGACAGACAGGCAGATACAGGACAGACCAGCAGAGGCGGCAAAATGCTGGTGACCGGCGACTCGCATGAAGAGTCCACTCGAGGTCACCGGATTGTTGCGGCTTTTCTATAAGCTCAAACTTTTCACAAGAAGGTTTCCCGGGTCTGTCCTCACAGCCTTGTCCAGGCCCAGCTGGGGTGCAGAGACCACTGCCATGTTCTTGGGGCCTGCCCAAGCTGGCACCCCTTTTCAGAAAACACCCCTGGCGAAGAGGCCTCGCCAGGCAGAAGGGCCCTGACCAGGTGCGGGGTCCCTGTCCTCTCGCTGTAGCCTGCTGGCGAGCGCCCCTGCCCGCAATCCAGCTGAGACCCCCACTCCGGAGCAGGACACTGTCCGGCTGGAGGGCCAAGCGCTGCGGCCTTGCAGCCCCGTGGGCAGCCCTGTGCCCGGGCCGCTCACCTCTAGCTCCCGGGGGCTGCGCGGGGGAAGGGCCCGAGGTCCAGGGCCCGCAAACTGGCCGTCTCCCCAGGAGAGTGGGTGGCCTGGGCCCCCACCTGCTCACCACACACCCCAGACACGGCAGGCAGTGGCCCTGCCACACCTCTGCCTGCCAAGCTCACCTCCAACTCCTGGGACCCGGCCAGGGTCCCGGCAGGCGACTGAATGCCCGGGGTGGCCTCGGGGGAGCTGGGTGGGCCCTGAGGCCTCTGAGCAGCAGCCTTGGGAGGCACACCCTGGCCTTCTCCCATCTCCCCCAGGGGCCTGGACACCCCAGACCCCGGCCTGGCCCAGCCGGGCACACCCGCTCGGACGCAGCTGTCCCAGCAGTTCCGGAAGCTAAACTGGGGGGGCTGGGTCCAGACCCTGATTCCCCCAGTGTCCCCCAGAACCTGGCAGCCTGACAGGGCCCCCCGGCTCTGTCTTGAACCCGTCTCACATCCACCCACGCTGGAGACGGCCGCCACGGCCATGGCTGCCGCCACCACCTGGCCAGCGGGGGACACGGGCAGGCCACGGTGTGCTGGGGGTGGCCACCGCTGCCCCCAGCCTGCCCGGGGTGGCCACCGCTGCCCCCCAGCCTGCCCGCTCCCTGCGAGCCCAGGGGCCCAGGGCCACAGAGGCAGCACAGTGCAGGGTCAGCCCCAGCCCCGCGGCCAGCGAGGCCTCTTCTTACGCTCCTCCGCGCGGCAGGAATCGGGCAGAGCAAGTCGAAGGGCACTGACCACCTCCCCGGGCTCCGGGGAGGCCAGGGGGAGGCTGCGGCAGAACAATGCCCCCGCAGAGGACGGGCGTGGGGGAGAGGACGGGGCGCACGGGGTGTGAGGGGGGCTGTGAGGACAGGGGGGCCTGGCCACGGTGCACCCCACGCTGCCAGGACCAGTCAGCGAGGCCGCGGTCCTCACGCCCGGCGAGACCAGAGGCACAGCGGGCCCCACCCCCAGCCCACTGCCCCGCCTTGTGGTAAATAAGTTTGTTTAACCAGAGGGCCCCGAGGCCAGGCGCCGGCTCACAGTCGGCCTTTGTGAGGGCCGTGAACGGCCCTTTCATCCCACCCTGGCCTCCCGCCCACCCAACCTGGCCGTCTCCCCCCACCCCAGTAGCTGCGGCCACAGGCAACAGGCCGGACCTGGACCTCAGCGTCCCTGGTCTGTTCTCCAGGGTCCCAGCCCACCCAGCAGAGGGCCCGGGACCTGCCAGCGCTTCTGGGGCGCCTCCCCGCCGCCGCCGCCTCCAGAGGGGGTGACCTGCTCTGCCCCGCCCGGGCCTGCCAGCTCGTGGTTGCCGCGGAGAGGTGAGGCCAGGTGAGGTCCGGAGACGCCAACGGAGAAGCTGCCCGAAGCATGACTGCGGGGGCAGCCGGGGCCCACCCAGGCAGGGCACGCGAGGCCTCCAGGCTGGCTGGGCTGGGCTGGGAGAGCCGGCTGCACAGGACCAAGGCTCTGGACAGAAGCGGGCCTTCACCTCCGCCCACTCTGGCCCCCAGGCTGGAGCTTTTTCTTGGGGAGGGGCTAGGGGAAGCTTCAGGGATCACAGCCCCAAGGCGCAGACCTCGGAAGAGACCACCCCACACTTCAGGTCACTCCCCCCACCCCAAGGGCGGCTGGTGCGCCCCACCTTGGCGAGGAGCTGCTTGCCCCAGGGCAGCCCGTGCCTGCCGGGGCTGTGGAGAGCCTGAGGGCGCCGTGTGTGAGCGTGGCCTGCGGTCCAGTGCCGGGTTACCCCGTTGTGTGGGTGCGGAGGGGCGCAGAGGCCTGAGGGGCGGCCGGGGGGACGGAGCTGCGTCCTGGGGGTCTGAGGGAGGGGGCGTGGCCTCCTTGCCCCTCCCCGGCTGTCCCTCCAGGCCTTGCCTGCCCAGCCGCTGGCGCCCCGTGGTCCAGCTGCTGCCCCCACAGACCCACACACTCGGCCAGAGCCCGTGCTGCAGGGGGTCCCCACCCCCGCACATCTCTTCAGCCCCTGGGCCCCTGAAACACTTCCCCGGGGCACCAGGTGGGCTGCCCTGGCCGGCCCGCATCAGGGCCAGCAAAGACAGACCCCTGAGCCCCACGGCCCTGTGCCCGCGGGCACCCCAGCCCTGTGCCCGCCCCTGCGCCAGCTAGGACTGGCTGAGGCCCCAGGGCCTCCTCCCGGCACCCTTCAGGCCCAGTCCCGCGCCCCCCGCAGCCAGGTCCGGCGTCTGGGCTGAGGGTCTCGGGCCTGCGCCCCCGCTGGGATGTGTCTGGGGGTTGCTCCGGGGCTGAGGACATTTCAGGAGCCAGCGGGGGGCTCGCGGGGCTCAACAAGGGACTGGCAAAGGCTCTGCGACCCCCCGGCCCTCAGCTGCGTGGCTCCCTGGCTTTCAGGTTTCAGGGTGCTGGAGCAGCCCCACGCGCCAGGGTTACCCCAGAAATGTGGCACCCCTGGACTGCTCCTGGACCACCCTCCTACACTCATCCCTGTCGCTAATAACGCCTCCGGACACTGACGTGGCCACCACCAACCCGTCTCGGGGAGGCCCTCAGAGTCGCCCCGAGGCAGCCCCTCTGGGAGGGTCACCCGCCCGGCGGGCCCTGGAGGCTCTGGCCAGGGGCGCCCCTACCTGTGAGCACCGCGGGGGCCAGCACCCCGGAGAGGAGCAGCAGAGCAATGTGCAGGGCCAGACGCGGCGCCATCCCGGCCTGGAGAGAGCGGCCGGCGCGCAAGCAGGAGGCAGCGGACTGAGCTGGCGAAACTCAGGGCGGCGGGAAGGAGGCATCAAAGGGCTGGGAAGGGTTTTCGTCAATGCAAACTCTGTCCTCCTGGGACACCGTGCCCGCCCCCCACACCACACACACACACACGCGCACACTCACACACACACACACACACACGCAGAGCAAAGCTTGCAAAACGGACAGCTCTCCTGAACTCCAGAGCAGCCCCACCCTTGGAGAGGAAAGTAGGAAATTGCTCCCTTCCCTCTCCTCTCCCTTCTCCCCATGTGCAGGCGCACACACACTCACTCTCTCACACTCACACACACACATTCACCACTCACTCTCTCACACTCACACCCTCTCTCTCACACACACTATCACACACTCACATTCTTACACTCACATTCACTCTCACACATACTCACACCCCCACACTCACCCACACTTATACTCACAGACACTCTCACACTCACACACCCGCTCTCACACACACTCTTACACTCACACTCTCTCACACTCACACCCACACTCACACTCTCACACCCTCTCTCACAGTCACTCACACACACTCTCACACTCACACACCTTCTCTCACATGCTGTCTCACACTCACACCCACACTCACACTCTTATACTCACACATGCTCACACTCACACATACATTCACACACACTCTCTCACTCACACCCTCTCTCACACTCGCACACACACACTCTCCTGGGCCACTGCAAGAGCTGGGCTCTCTCCCGGGGCACTCGGTGCAGGCCTCCACCCCCTGCTCCCAGGGACCTGCGTGGGCCCAGGACCCGTGGGCCTGGGAAGCAGCACCGTTAAAGCAGTTCAGCCCGAAACGTCCGGCGCGCGCCTCTTTCCAGAAGACCCGCAGCCTCAAGTGCCCCTCCTCTGCTCCCAGGCGCACGCCTCCGACCCCAGGGCCTGGGGACCACTCTAGGCGTTTCCAGCCCTGGTGTGGCCCCGGATGTCCACTGCTGCCCACTGCGTCCCCAGCCGTCCACGGGCAGCTCGTGAGCACCTCCAACTCCCTGTGTCCAGGAGACCCGCACGTCACTGCGCCCCGCTCGATGGAAGTGCCGGCCCCGCCTTCCAGATGTCCCGGCCACACAACAGTCATCAAAGGTGTCCCCCTACTCCCCGTCAGAAAGCACAGCCGACACCCTGCTTCACGCCCTTCCCGCTTCCGCTGCTCTTAGGATGAAAAGCTGAACTCAGGACTTGTCCCGGCGCAGCTCACTCCCCACCCTGTCACCATCCAGGTCTGGCCACCACCCTGGTCCCGCCTCAGGGCCTCTGCACACGCAGTTCCCCTCAGGGGCAGGCCCCCAGCTCCTTCTTACCACCCTGGGGCTCAGCTCTGGTCAGCGAGCCCCTCCCCTACCCATCCTATCCCTACTAATTCCTGCTTCTACTGATAGAAACGGCTTTCTTTGGGGCTAGTTTCTGAGAAATGGCATCTACTGTGAGGTGCGCGGATCTGGCGCTTTCAACCTGGTGAACTTGCTGTGCGGCCACCGCCCGTCAATCAGCACATCTCCAGCGTTCCAGCAGCACCCTCCCGAGCCCTACCCCATGAGCACCCCCGAAGTGCGCCTGCCTTCTCTCATCAGAGATGAGTCTTGCGAGCTCTTGAGCTTCAAGTCAGTGTTGCCTGGGGTGGGAGCGCCCATCCGAGCCTCGCCCACCCCGCTGCGCAGCTGCTTCCTTCCTGTTTATCACCAGACAGACCCGCTGTGCGCGTGGACCACAGCCTAGCCACATTTACCCACGTTATCCACACCCACCTGGGCTATTTCCAGGCCTGTCTGATGACTACAGCTCGTGTGACTCCCCCGTACTTCCGTACCCGTCTTTTGGTGGCTATACACCCCAATTTCTCAGTTATAAACCTGAACATTGGGCCTCCCTGGTGGTGCGGGGGTTAATTCTCAGTACTATCAAGCTGTCCGCAGCCGCTGCAGCACGAGTTCAATCCCTGGCCAGGGAGCTTCCCACATGGTGCAGCAGACCCCTCCTGTCCCCCCCTGCTCCCCTTGTTACAGGGCAGCCCATATATAAATTGGGCGCCTCACTGCGGGTCCTCACCTGTGTGCTTAAAAAGGAACTTACAATAGGACGCAACTGCAGGCCCACACACTAAGAAAGCGTTGAGTTACAAAGGAAGGGGAAAAAAGAAAGAATAAATTGGCGAATGCTCCTACCAGTTCTGCTGAGCTGGAATCCCAAATGCGCACTGAAACCTGGAGACCACACAAACCGGCGCCCGCTACCAGCCTGGTTATATTTCCAACATGGCTGCTCAACTCCACCCTCAGTTCCCAGCATCCTCTCTTCCGTAATGATGCATTATGGGATTCGTAGTCCTCGCTGTCTTGGCTCTCTCTGGTCTGAGGTGGGGGCGGGGTCTGTAAAAACCTATCTGTGGAGTTAGTTCCCGCCGACCTTTCTCCCCCAACACCCTCAGCAGCGAATTTCAGCAGATCCGCCTGTTCTGCTCCCCACGCTGTGTCTGGTGAATCCTCTCACACACACACCCCCCAACACACACAAACACCTCCGGCCTGCACCCCAGCTCTTGTATGCATAAATAAATAAATCTTAAAAAAAAATCAAATAAGGCCTCCCTGGTGGCACAGAGGTTGGGCGCTGCGCTGTGGAGCTGTCGGCAGCAGCAACGCGAGTTCGACGCCCGGCCGGGGAGAATCCCACATGGCGCAGCAGACCTCTCCTGCCTCGCCCGCTGCCCCCTCAGCAGTGTGTTTCTGATCTGCCTGTTCTGCTCCCCGCTCTGTCTCTGGTGAACCCTCTCGCCGCCCCACACCTCTGGCCTGTACCCCAGCTTGTATGTATAAATAAATAAATCTTAAAAAAAATAAATCAGGGGGCCTCCCTGGTGGCGCAGCATTTAAGCGCTGCACTGTGGAGCTGTCAGCAGCAGCAATGCGAGTTCGACACCCTGCCAGGGAGATTCCCACATGGCACGGCAGACCTCCCCTGCCTCGCCCGCTGCTCCCCTCAGCAGTGTGCTTCCGTCCATCTGCCTGTTCTGCTCCCCGCTCTGTCTCTGGTGAACCCTCTCGCCGCCCACGTCTCTGGCCTGTACCCCAGCTTGTATGCACGAATAAATCAACCTTTAAAAAAAAAATCAAATAAACCCAAAGACAGAACTGCTAGCTGGGGGCAGGTGGAACATTTGGATTCCAAAGCTGCTCCGAGCAGGGTTCCAAAGTGAGGGCTCCTGCTGGCACCCTGCCCCCACCCCGGGGCCCCAGCCACGCCCCTGGCCAGTCCCCCGCGCCCCCACCAGCGCCATCAGGCCCGCGGGCAGGGCCCGTCGTCTTCATTTGCTTTCGTGACTGCTGAAGTTGCGCACTTTTCACACTTAGTGAGCCAGGACTCTGCCGTTCTGTGAAGGTCAGTTCACATTGTTTGCCCCCGTAGGAATCCGGGCGTCTTGAGTGTTTGTCCCGGCGCGCGAGCGCAGACCGCTGACACTCTCCAGGTCGCGCGTGGGGCCCGCAGGCTGCAGCTCACCGGCTGTGTCCCGTCCTGTGACTGCAGGTGCCGGCTCAGGAGGGACCGAGTTGCCGGCTCATCCCGGAGCCCACCGCCTCGCCCAGCCCTCGCAGAGCGGGGCTTTCTGGGTGGGTCAGCTCGGGCACCCCACACGCCCACACGCGCCTTCTCAGCCTCCGCCCTGGCCTGTCTGTGCCCTGCCGCGGCGCAGCGCGAGGTAGAGGCCCAATCCAGACCCGGAGGCTTTCTGGCCCCTGTTAGCACCGGCCAGTGGGGGGCGCTGCAGGGCGCGGGGCAGGCACGAGAAGGGGCCACTTCAGGTCCGTCTGCAGGAGCAGCAGCGACTAGGATGGGGGCGGCTACAGGGGCGGCCTGAGAGTGGGCTCCTGGGGGGTCCCGCAGCTGAATTCCTACCCAGCGGCCCTGGTGGACGTGCGCTCTGGTCGCTGAGCAGTATTTCTGCTTGCCCAGTCCAGGCTGTCTCAATTCCTAGCTTGAGTTCCCAATTCTTGAATAACCCCGTCTTTTTCTTCTTCACCCTCTTACGTGTCCTGTAACAAATCCCACCGTGCCATCTCTTTGAAATGCCTCGTGTGAGCTAGTCCTATGTCAGGCGCTGACGGTACAGAGCTTAGCAACCCAGAAACAGGCCCCAAAGGAGTTTCCGGGGTGACTGGCCACTGTCTGAGCCCGTGAGGCGTGAGACCTGGGAACACGTGGCTCCTGGGTGTTAAGAGTGGCGGCTGTTTAGCATCCAGGGGTGACGAGGACATGGGCCGCAGGACTGAGTGAGTGCTACTCTTGAGCGTGGTGGTGGTGAGCAAAGGGACAGCCAATCGGCCACTTCTCACTGCCTTGGGGCATCACAGGAAGCAAGTTAAGGGTTTTAAACTCTAGGCTCAGAGCATAGCTAGAGAGCGAGCACACTTCTGCGGCAGGCTTTGAAAAAATCTGTCTCGTAGATACAGGGCATAATTGGCTGCAAATCTGGCCTAAGATATGTGTGGAGGCAGAATTACAACCTTAACTGAATTTACAGTCACGCCAATTCCTTAGTGAAATTTATGGCGCCGACTGAGGATTGGAGGGGGGACATTTGGGTAGACTCGAGCAAATCTGAGACTCTTTCCACTCACACATCTTGGGTGTCCCTGGCAGACGCAGCAGGCTCTTTGAATAGCCAACATGGGGTTACCATCAAAAAGTTCTGGCCCCTACCAATAAGACAGACAGGCGGACCACCAGTGGGCTACCTGGTATGAGAGATGGACAGAGGAGCAGAAATCTGCTGCGACTACAGTGCAGCCCACGTCTCAGTGTCTATAGCGAGTGTCGTGACGGAAAGGTGGGAAAGCTGTCTTTAAGGATGGACCTGCGAGATGACACCAGTGTGAGGACGATCTTCCCCAGGGGTGCCGCCCACCACAGAGGGGCTCTGTGCACGGGGGCAGGGACATAGATACACCTGCTCTCTTGGGAACACTGGTTCTGTGTTGACACTAATCGCTGACGGCCCAAAATGCCGTGAAACAGAAAGTCTAAACCACAGAGATGACGGTGTGATTTGCTCTGTGCATGTTTTTGTTATGCCAGAAGTATATCGCTGAAGAGTAAACAAATACTGAACTTGAGACAGCAAGCTTGTCTTTCACAGTAGCATGAGCTTATGATCAGGAACCACCTTGGGGTACTCTAGGATTGATGAGCAAATAGAAAACTACTGAGGATGATCGTAGTCAGCTTTTCCTTGTTGGGGAGGGGGGTACAACTACGGAAAGGTTAGAGTGGATGCTATGTTAGATTGGAATTGGCAATATCAGCATGAATTGGAGGCATATGGATATAGAGGTGTATGTAGACACACAGATTCTATATCTGCGTGTGCACGTACACGCACGCACACACACACATACACACATACACACACACGCATGGACTGCCTGTTCCTCTATTTGTGGAGACACCCAGTAGAAATGAGCAAACCAGTTGTCTAGATCTTGCTCTCTGGGTACCATTCCCCACTAAAACGAACCGCCAGGCTAATTCTAACTCTGGAAAAGGATAAGTAGATGATGAGCTAGAATATCTCCTGCCAAAGAAAGGAAGTGCTCAGAGAACGAGGGCGACAAGGCAGATGGACAGAGGGGCTGCAGATGGACACTCTGGACTTGAAAAATACCATCAGCTCAGAACCCGTCGATCATGTGTGTACATGTGTGTAAATCTCTCCCTTAGATTGCTGAAAGACAAATGTAAAATGAAAGCTTAGCAAACATCTTAGTGATTGTTCGAACAAGAATCTATGACTACTAAACCTAGTTGACAGAAGTTTGATGAGGAACTGGGTATTTATTTACCCTCAAAATCTCTCCCATAGAGGGAAACCTCATCCCAGCGGGGACGCCACCTTATCTAAGTGACTAAAGCGGACACAGCCAGTCATGCTTCCCACGGCAAATGCCTCCTGACCCGGTGTCCTGAGAGCACCCACCTCCGTGGCACCCTGCCCAACGGCAGGCCCTCAATCAGGTCAAGAGAAGACACCACACAGCTCCACGCTGAGGCCATGCCACAGAACAGTAGTCCTGCACCCCTCCCAAGGCCAAGATGTGAGGGAGAAGCAGTTCCAGACCGGAGAAGACAGCAGAAAACTAACATATGAAAGGAGGTAGTGGGGGGCGCCCTGCACCTCTTCCTTGTAAAAGACACCGACAGGCAGCTGAGGGGGGCACTGACGAAGTAGGTGGTGACAAGAAGGGTTATAGAATCTTTCCTAATTTTATTAATTGTACTGCAGTTATGCAAGAAAATGTCCTGGTTTCAAGAAAGCACTTTCTGAAGCATTGAGGGGCTGGTCTGCAGCTTACTCCTACCTAGTTCATGAAAGGTTACCGAGCGCCACTAGGCTGCGGTTATTGAGAAAAAATGGTAACAAGTGAGCAACTAGAGAATCTAGGTGAAAATCTGGGAGTCTCCTTCCATTCTTGCAAATTTTAAGTCTGAAATTATTCAAAAAGTTTTCCCTTCCTGCCCCGAGGATCAGTTTTCAATTTACGACGGTTGGCCTAGGCACTGATCGCTGACATAAGTCAAATCCGCAACAGAGAGATCCAAAAGCCTTTACCAGGGCTGGAGCCACCTGAGCACAACAGACTGGGCATGGGGACGAGGGCACCTGGGACACAGAGACAACATGGCCAGCGAAGGCGTCCCGGAGGGGAGGGAGTGTTAATGTGGGTTCCCAGATCTACTGATTTTCAGAAACTATGGATGTGGGCAAACAGAAACCAGGGCACTTCCCGACGAATCCAGAATGCGGGATGTTCTGTGGATAAATGACCCAGTGTTCATGACGTTTGCTGCTGGGGGAGCTGAGAAAACTCCCACCAGATGCAACCCATGACCCTCTTGTCAAAGATTTTGACTCTTGCAGAAACACTGTGAAGCAATCCTGAGATCACCTGGGGCCACAGATGTCTGTGCAGAAACGAGGGACATTGCCGAGGTGACAATAGCACCTGTGTGTCTCTCTCTGCTACCGGGCACGCAGCATCCTCAGGTGACCTGACACCCACACGCCTGGTGCCCTGAGTGAAAAAGGTGGGGCAAGCACAACTGGCACAGTCAGGCTGGGTTACCATTAGCGCTAGGTGAGAGGTCTCCCTGGTGGCTCAAGGGGTTAAGTCTCAGCCTATGAAGCTATCGGCAGCCACTGCAGCACGAGTTTGATCCCCAGCCAGGGAGCTTCCCACAGGGTGCAGCAGACCTCTCCTGTCTCCCCGCTGCTCCCCTCAGCAGTGTGTTTAGTGGATCTGCCTGTTCTGCTCCCCACTCTGTCTCTGGTGAATCCTCTCACCCCCCCCATACCTCTGGCCTGCACCCCAGCTCTTGTGTGCATAAGTAAATAAACCTTTTAAAAAAAAATAATGGCGCTAGGAGTTGTCACCAGCTGCTGCACGCCCCACAGGGTGGCACGGGGAGGGGGGCCTCTGAGCTCATGGAAGTTGGATGGGGCAATCAGGACAGCGCCTATATGACGAACAGATGATCGTAAAAACCCGAAAAGATGGCTAAGAGGGGACACCGTGTTCGGCCATGTGCGGGCATGAGACGATGGTCTACGTACCCGGTGGGCCTCAGACCCCAAACCTGCCTGAAGACCTCAGCCCACTTCCACAGACGTTTGCATGTGTGTGGAGGTGGGCCTGTGTTTTTGTTTTCCCATATGCCACGTGTACAGCAAGATTTAGTCTCCAGGATGTTGAACATCCAGGTGAGCCTGTCAGCGGCCTGAAGAGGCAGGTTGTCACCTGGACGCAGAGCTCACGGCGGGGCCCGCTGTGGCCATGGCTCCCTGGCCTCCCTCTTTTCTCATCTTCCTCTGGCCTTAAACTCCCCCGCTCTGCTACATCCCCTCCACACCGACACCAGTTCCTGTTCTTTCCCGCTCTCCGGTTCAGTGTCTAGGGAGATCGTTCCAGATGGACCCTGACCTGTCTAAGGGTCACTCTCGTGAAGGAAGTGGGAAAGCAGAGGCCCCCTAGGTGTTTTGAACGGGGCCCTGCGTCAGCCCCAGTGCGGAGCCCCCGTCGCGCAGGCCAAGGGCCCGCACTGGAGCACAGGGCTGGCCCTGCACGCGGGCGCGTCTGCAGTGTCAGCCAGGCCCGGCGGTGCACGCGTGGGGCACCTCGGGGAGCAGAGCGAAGGAAACCGCTGCCCTCGGGGAGGCCAGGGGCCTGCTCGGGCCCTCCGCGTAGAAGCACTGGGGCACTTAACAGTTTGGGATGCTGGGGTCCATCCCAAATTACAAACTCAGGCACACGGAGCTCAGGGATCCAGCTGGGCAGTCCCCTCCCTGGACAGGCCAGGCTAACAGGCGGCGCGTGCCGGCTCCCGCTGCATCCTGGAGCTCACCGGGAGCCTCCCCGAAGGCTACTGCTGCGCACTGGTTCTGATATAAAGAGGGCCACCCTTCTTGCTCTACTCTTTCTTACATAATCTTCTCTTGCACAACAGGGTACAAATAGCACTTACCCCGCAGTACTGAGGGGGCAGTTCTAGCTCATGCCAGCGACCAGAGCCCTGGTAGATCCCTTTCAGAGAGGGGGACACGATACCTGCCCCATGTGGGTGGCGGGAGCAACACTGACTTGAGCGCCTGTCCCCACTCAAAGCACTCGGAGCTTCACCTCACAGGTAATTTAAAGAAGCCCAACGGCCGGGCCCCGTGGAAAGCTAGACAGACGCTGGCCCTGCGCTGGGCCCCTGGCTCCCGCGAGGACAGGGAGCAGAGACCCTCGCTGACCGAGGCCCTCAGTCCACGGCCCAGTGGGGCAGCTACTGGATTCATCTCCCCATCAGTGAGGCCCTCAAATATCCCAAACTTCTCCCATTTCTAAACAGAAAGCTGACCGGGATGACTGCAATAGACTACTCATGCACTAGCTAGTCCCCCATTTCCAGAAACAGCACCCCAATGGTATTTGAGTGGCAAACCCCGGCGGTACTTTTTTCCCATCCAAGACCCGGAAATGCCCAGCCGTCCTTGCATCTGTGTGTAGGTTCTGGCTCTATGTGGTTATGTCTATATTCTGGCCATTAAGGCTATTTTCAGGGTAGGGCTTCCTAGAAATCTCCTTGAAGGGAGCTGAGCCAGGAGGGTGTTCTTTTTGCCTCACCCCACTCCTTCCTCCTGCCTGAAATAGGGGAGTGATGGCTGGCGCCGTAGCAGTCGCGCTGGACCACGAGTGACCGTGAGGGTGGACGCCAGTCGGGCCCGCGGAACAGGAGGTGCCCGGAGCCCTGTACACGCAGCCCAGCAGACCAGACTGAACTCACGACCTCCGGGCTGCACTGGAGAAACCAAACAATTTGCTCAAGTCCTCTTGACTTTGTGTCTTCTGTTATTTGAATTCAGACTTAACACTGACCTACGGCCGTTTTCAGGACCATTTCTCATGCTAACGGAGGAATTCAAAGAAAAAGCAGTGTGCTGTTAGGGACACTACGGCCACATGCGTAGATCACACGCACTCCGTTTGGGGACACCAGCGGTCTTCAAGAAAGTCTGCTCCTTAGGCCAGTGGTCTGGGGCGAGCCTGAGGCCCCGTGAGCGCCGCCCCAAAACGTCACCACTTTGCCATCAACAAAAGGGCAGGCGGTGCGTCTGAGGCCACAGAAGAGAAGTTCAGGCGAGAGGCCGCGTGCCATCTCCCAGCACACGCAGGCTGTGCCTTCCATGGCGAGCTGGAGCCATGCTCGTGTCTGCAGTTGCCAACATTCTCACTGATGAGTCCCCACAGGGAAACGCTCCTATTGAAGGCTCCAGGTTCCCAGCCCAGAAATGGCACTACCACAGGCTGGTACGGGCCCACACGCTCAGGGCACCCGACCACCCTCCGTAGGACGAACAGCCCGTGGCGGGCTGCGCTGAGGTTCCCAGGCTCAATAGGACCCAGTGAGCACTGCGGCTTCCCCACGGCAGTCAGGCAGGGCAAATCCACCCTCCACAGCCGGGTCTTTTTCTTTTGGTGCAAGAGGCCCATCAACTCCGAGGACACATCCCATGTGGGAACCCTTCTGGGCTGATTCTGGAACGTGCGTGGCAGCTGCTGACAAAAGTTCTACATTCCACTTTACAAGCACAGAGCACTCCCGTTTAATCAGTCATAGAGACTTTTAATTTCTATTAAGTATGCAGAGGCATTAAAAAAAGTTTCAATTTCTTCACCTGATTAAGTTGAAAAGCGTGTATGACACACGCTACAGCAAATAATGTCATTTTGTTACAACGTTCATGTGAAAAACTTGTGACCAACATTGAAAATACATGGTCACACATTTCTCTGAAGGTTGTAGTTTCCAAGAACTCATCAGTAAAATCAGATGTGGACTGTACAGATTCTCTCAAAATGGTTGCCCTCAAAAAATATTTAAAATAAGGTCACAAGTAGCATTATCTACCCTGAAACTTAAAATGGCCACAGCAGCACGCCCATCCCACAAGCCCTTTCTGCAATGTGACCTCACCACTCCTCCCATTGAGTAGGACGGGGAAAGGAAGAGGCCTGTGTTCCCAACTCCGTGGATCTGACTGGGTCTGCACTACGTAGAATATGCCATGACAAAAAAGATACCAAGTGACTTCTTAGTTTAGGTCAGAAAAGGGGTTTCAGCTTTTGGCCTGTTGCCTGGGGGAAGCGAACTCCACTAAGCAGTCCACCTACGCTGCAGCTACTGTACTGGAGAAGACACGATTCCTCCAGTTATCGGCCCAGCTGAGCTCCACGAGTGGCACCACACGAGAGTGCCATCTTGGCCAGCCAACCTAACTGAGCCTCCCTGAGATCACAGCCCCACCGACAGCTGAAGAACCACCCAGCTGAGCCCTTCCCAAGTTCCCGGCTCACAAAGTTAGCATCACGGTGAAGGGGGTGCTGGTGCTGAGAAGAGCACTGTGCTAGGCAGCAATAGTAACAAGAACACCAGCACCAACAATCTGCGGGCAAGTCTCCGTCATCAAGCTATCCTGTCTAGGCATATATTTTAAATCTCTGAATTAAAACAACTATAAATAAACCATGTACAAAATAAACACTTTAAAAGTGAGGGAGCATTGAGATAATCTGAAAATAAGTTTATAGAACGGGTAAGAATGTGGTGGCTGGAAATGAAAGAGTGGGCAAACGGGAAGGTAGGTGAGCACACACAGAATCGAGCCAGACATTCCTCGGAGAGTGTTTCCTTGCCAGCAAGTGGGAAATTCCCCAGGTAGAAACTAGTCTTGGCTTCAGCAAACTGGAATGTCCCACCACTGAAACGACCTTGCTCCCTCTCATCTGCTTACCCCACTCCCAACCGCCTGTGTACCCATTTATTTATTTCCCTAGAACAAGCATGCTGTAGTCTAGTTTGGAAAGCGTGGGCAGGCTGGAGGGGCACAGTTTGGGTGTCTGTGGCAGGCGACGAGCCACAGGTCAGCAGAAAGAACAGGCCGGGGAGGAAAGACATCTGGTCAGACTTACCCATGTTTATCGTGACCTCTACGCTCCCAAATACACAAGCAGCCAGTGTTCCACAGCCTGGCAAAGAAAGCCATGCCGCCCCACATCCTGGGCGCTCTCACAGCTGGAGTGTTTCCATGGTGCCCAGAGAAGGATTTAGTGCAAAGCTCAGCCTCAGCAGAGGCGAGTACAGAGGTGCACTCAGAACACCACCAGGTTTTATTTAAGTTCTTTTTATTTTCCTCCACACTGGCAAAAGTTCCAAGGGAGATTAAAGTTTTGTAAACATTTTAACTATCCCTCTTCCCCACCCCCCCACTTTTGAATTTACAAAGCAAAGGAGAGCAGGAGTCCCAATTGTTAATGGTTCCCATCTCCTCATGCTGTGTGATCCAAAAACTATATACACGTTTGTAGCAGTCTCTGTATAGTTATTGTACATGTTTAAGAGGGAGGGAGGCAGAAGGGACAGGGAGAATGCTGATCCAAGAGTAAAAACAGAAACCAAATATAACCATCCAAACCCAAACTGCTCTCAGAGCAACGCCAACCTTCTCCAGGCAACAAAAAGAAAGAAGGGGTGCTCTACCCAGGAGCCACCTGAACCCCAATACTTCTTGCACAGGGATGGCTGGCCCAATGGCTCCAAACCAAAGTGACTGGCATTCCAGGAGATGTTCTGTGGGGGCTGGTGAAGGCAGGAAGAGTATCTGTTTATAAATAGGGCTTGAATACTTTTCTATCTGAAGTGAAGGGTAGTACTGAGGCCACGGCCAGAAGCCGCCTTCTCTCCCCCATTTTTTCCCAACCCCCCATCCCACTGTGTTCTCCTGTATAGTGGTTTCCGTGGTTGAAGGAGGTCTTAAGAGATGGTGAGGTTTTCTATGTTCTCTTTTCAGAAAAGGCGAGCAAATGCCATTCTGGAATCTTTATAAACAAAACCTTTCGGGGCCACAGCAAGACACACACGCAATGCTCTGAGGAACCAGATGAAATTCCGGGCTTTTATCAGAAGCAAAAGTTTATCCCTACCCAAAATGAAATTATACAAATTCATACATATGGTAAAGATCCTAGCTGCCTCTTAAACGAGACAAATTTTCAGCAGAAAGGCCCAAAACAAACTGGTCCTAGTCCTCTGAAGTAAAAATATTTATGGGCAAAAATCAGTTTTTGTAAGAAAGAAAAATCAAGAGTAAGTCCCTCTCCCAGGCCACAGGGCTTCCTTTGTCCGACTGGGCTGGAGATGCCAGGGAGACGTCCGCTTGCTTGAACGTCACTACCTAATGGAGGAGAGCACGGCCCTTTCTCTGCAAGGTGCTCAGAAGGAAGAGGCCAGGGCGTGCACACTCACAGATCCGCTCTGAACCCCCCACTCAGGGCCTCTGATGCAACCCCGGAGCTGGCAGCGGCGGGCGCCTCCCGGAGGAGGGCTCCGACGCTGCCAGGCACGCCAGCCACGGTCCCTGGGCGTTCTGCTGCTGGCCGATGTCTATTACCATTAACTCTCTTCATGATTGCACCGGTGAGACCCCTGGCCTTGAGGGGGGTACGCGGGGGGAGGAAGAATTTTTGAAAAAGAAAGAAAAAAGTGACAAGAGAAAGCAAATTGCTATTGGCAGACCCCAACACCTCCTGGGAGACAGTAGATGATCACGCGCTGCCCAAGTCAGCTTGCAGGGGAGGGGCCCGACCGCCACCCCCAGACCAGGGTCTGGCCTGCTCATCTCCAGTCTGAGATGTTCACCGCAAGATGGTCTAAGGGGTCCTGGACACAAAGGGCTAGAAGAAGAAGCCTGAGATGATGGTTCTGTGATCTGCTGCAGTGGTGAGAGAGGAAATGGTGAGTGAGTGCTGCGTCCGAAGGTGGGGAGTCCATGGTCGACAGGAGAGGGCGGGCCGGCCTAGGCGGCACTCAGTAGTCATCCAGAGTCTCGATTTCGCCCATGTTGAGCCGCTCCGATGAAGCGTTGACGGAAAACCCTGCAGGAGAAGATGGGCAATGAGTCCCCACACCCAGACGGCCGCGCAGCTGCAGCCCCAGGTGCGGCTGCACCCCCATCTCTGCTACTGGGGGCAGATCACAGGGACACTAAAGGAAGGGACAAGAAAGAAGGATAAAGGCCAAAGCAGTGACTTCCTGCCCTTCCTTTTTTACTTCTGTTTGTTTGGGTCGGAGGGTTCTGGTGTAATTTAATTAGGCGGTGGGGGTGGCAAACCTGCCATCAGCTGCTGGGAATGGACTGAAAACTCTCACCTTACAGGACCCTGAGGGGACCCAGGTCTCAGTGTGCATTCAGGCCAGAGCTGGTGGGCCAGGGGGAAAGTTCTCAGAAGGGGCACCTTAGGAGAAAGGGGGGTCGGGGAGAACAGAAACATCGAGCATCAAGTGTTTTGTGACTCTCTGGCCACAACTGAGAAGTCCCGGGGGAGTAACTCGGTCAGTCCCACTCACGACCGGGCAGGTAGCCCCTCACTGCGTCGAGAGCTTTCTCAGAGCTCTGGTCAAAGCTTTTGCTATTCGGGAGTAGGAGGTCTCCGGTCTCCCCACTACTAGATCGTCGATGTTCTGTCTATCACACAGCACACAGCACAAAGAGTACAAAGTATGTTATTCAACTCAGTCTACTAAGTGGGTTGAGATGCAAAGGGCAGGGTTCCAGCTAACCAACATGGAATCTGTTTTAGCAAAAGCAGCACTAACTTGTCCATCGTCAGCAGCAGGCGGAGCTCACAACTCTACATTAGCCACACGCGTGGAATTTTTCAATGAAAGCCATAATCAGAGACTGATTAAAAAAATGAAAACATTAATAGTGCCTCTTTTGGGGAGTGACTCCCCAAAAGCTTTCAGTTCATCCATGCTAAATAAAATCTCAAACTGTTTTAGCTGCTATTTGAGTATCAGAGTAAACAGGCAATGCTCCCCAGTCTAAAGGGGGGTATTGATACTGAGTTTTCTATCCCCTCCTTTTTGTTCTTTAATTGACAAGTTTTCAAATACACATTTTAAAGGTACCAATAAGCAAAAACACTTTACATAACAAAAACAAGTTAATTATATTATTGAATAAAAAATATCATGATCTGAAAAAGAAACGCGCCTATTTGTTAAGGGACCTGTGGGACGAGCTGCTTGCGAGGCCTAATATTGGACGAGGTGAGGGCTCCAAACCCCAAGCTGAGTTCTACCATCAACTGTGTTCCCACAATCCACAACCTTTTCCCTTGAAAATAATGAAAGGCTTAGTGTTCATTTTAAAATAACGGTTTAATTATGTAAATCTAAAAACCTAAAGACCAAAAAAATCTATGAAAAGAGCTATTACTCTATTCTGAGACAGGTTTATTTTCACTCCACAAATATCTTAACAGACTAAATGTGACAAAAACAGTTGCATTTAATAGAAGTAGAAATTAATAAAAACAAACTACATTAATTTTAGTCAGGCAAAGACAGGGATGAAAAACCTGGGGCCAAAAATTAATTACTCAGAATGTTGATTCCTGAGCTAAACTTTTAGCAGACATAGCCTCACTTACCTGTCTTTAAAAAATTGGGGGGAGGGTGCATAAGGAAAAGTTCTGGGACAAGAAACCCAAGGCTTCACAAACGAAAACTGAAGGCCTACAGACGTGGTTCACTGGGTTCCGGACAAGGGACCGTCTCTGAAGGCCTGAGAGGCTGCCCTCACCAGGCGAGCGTGCCTGGGGAGATGCCTGAGTACACTTCTCCCCTCCAAGGACAGGAGACTGGGTCACAGTGGCAGCTGTAAACGCTGCAGGGAGACCCCTGTGTCCAGTGGAAGGTATAACCTCAGAATGGGGCTAGGCTCCCTCTGAGAGTTTCTTTCAGAAGCAAAGTCCCCTCTGGTCAAGGACCGCTTCTTTGGGTCAAACCACAAACTGTTTTCCCATTCTGTGCACAGTACTCCTAACTGATGGGTATTTTTAATTTTTTTCAGCCTGCAAATCAAAAAGGCATATAGATTAAAACTAATAAATTGAAATGAGTAGGTAAGAGGCAGACGCAAGCACCTATTAGAAGAAAGTTTAGCTGACAATAATTTTCCTTAAGTTATCCAAGAGCCCACCCAAGTGAGTCTCTTCAATTACCTGCTGAGCAGCTTGCTTACCTTATATGCATTTTTTCACTATCTTATATTTTTTTTCTTTCCCTTCAAGATGTTTTCTTTAAACTCCACCCCTAGAATAACCTATCTCTCGCTGCCCTGAAAGGGGGCTTTAGGGCCCTTCCTTTCTTAGTTCCGTAACAGGAGATGGGGTCAGATCAAATATTGAATACGGAGCGCTTCACCTCATGTCAGAGGACTCGTCTTCCCTGACAGACTTCCTACAACTAAGAATTTAAGGAACGTTTAACCCTTTGCACTTGAGCGGCGCCCCTACGGCGCCAGGCGGTTTACCCGGCGTGCGTCCACTCGAGCAGCGCCCCTACGGCGCCCGGCGGTTTAGTGCGTCCACTCGAGCGGTGCTGCTATGGCCCCTGGCGGTTTAGTGCGTCCACTCAAGTGGCGCCGCTAGAGCACCCGAGCAGTTTGGAAGTTGATATGTTTATTTCCAATGTGTGATAAGATATTCTTATTGCAGTTACTTTCATGGCCAGGCTCGGCCTGCATCCTCAGCCAGTTCTTAGCTTAGCTTAGTTAATCTCAGCTTAGCATTGGGATACGTGTCCTGACAAACCGACACTGCATCTTGGGCATTGTTTTACTAAATATCACACAAAAACTAATTACAGAGTGAAATATTTAACAGATTTGGTTGTATTCAATGTAAAAATAAATAAATTGGTGAAATTTTATTATTTGTATACGTTTGAGTATAACGTGATTGCAAAGCACCTGCAAAACGCTTCCCTAACACAGCTGCAATCGTCCTGAGTGGCTGGGCCGCCCGCGCGGAAAGGCCTCGAGTGCAGAGGGCTAAACCTATCAAACCCACACTCACCTGTTTTCTGCCAAAAGCGGACACAGTTTTGCCTGCTCCATCCACCCTCAACACACAGCTCCAGACCCCAGCGTGTCCCCGCGCCAGTGCTCGCGCCCCAGCTCCCCAGGGGAGCTGTCTTGCCGTCCCAGACAGGAGCCCTCCGAGGCAAGCAGGGAGCCGCAGCCTGGGGCGCCAGCCCACCCCGAGCCATCGGCTCTCATGTGCGCGTCTCCGCTGATGCGCCCATCCCCAGCACTGACGCGCCAGCCCGAGGGCCAGTCCCCGGCGCGCATCATGTCAGCCAAGGCCAACACTGCCGATTCCAGCCATGTCCAGACAACCCTATGGCCGATTTCTGAAGCTCACCCAGCTCCTCCCCCCTCTACCACTAAAACCCTATTCCAGGCCATCTTATCTTTCACCGGGTCTGGCCTGTGCCCCAGTGGCCTGCCTCCTGATTGGGCCAACACCCCAACTAGCCATCTTTGCCAATGTAATCATTCTATTCCGGACAGCTGGTTTTACAATAGCCTATGTTTCACCCACAAATAAGAGAAGTTCAATTTCATCGTCTGTGAGGCTGTCAGGCCAATTTAAGAAATATGTGCAACCGAACAGCTTTGCAAATGCTATTTACTAGAGACCCCATTCCCTACCCCTTCTAGTCAGTCTTTCAAGACCCCGGTTCAGGTGTCCCCTTTTCCATGAAGCCACTCATCATGAAGACAACGGTCCTCAATGCTGACCAAGAAGAGCTGCTGGTGATGCAGAGGAGCGGAGAGACACAGGCCTGGTCTGAAAGCCCGGCCGACGCTGAGCAGCAGTGTGACTCTGGGAAGCCTCTGAGCCCGGGAAACCTCGGTTTACTCACCAGTAAACTGGAACACCTAGGGTAGAGTGAGCCTGAGAACCATGTGACAGACAGTGGCTATCAGTAAGTACTGGTTCTTTTCTTTCAACACCTGATTGGATTCAACACCTGGTCTGCTTCCACACAGACCAGCATTCAATCTTTTACGCCATTTTTACTACTCTCCCTTAGCATTATCTTCCAACAAAACTGAAAGGGCTTCTAGGGAAATTCATATTCAGTATGAAACAAGGCCCTAAAACGCCATCAGTAAAAATTGTTGTGACTTTTCTTACTCCTACAGCACACAGAGCCCAGCCCTTGAGTGGAGATGCCGATAAAG
Source organism: Scalopus aquaticus (assembly GCA_004024925.1). NCBI lineage: Eukaryota > Metazoa > Chordata > Mammalia > Eulipotyphla > Talpidae > Scalopus > Scalopus aquaticus. The sequence continues at coordinate 93,268 of PVIJ01000896.1, forward strand.
ACCGACTACTTATTCTGAACTGGCTAAAGAGATCAGTGTTGTCTGAGACATATTTCCCTGCATGAAGAACATCCCACTGTGGGGCCTGCATGATAAACAACTGCTATAACCTGCACTCCCACCACTCAGCCGCGACTGCAGGCCTGTACCCACCTAGTAAACTGGGATCTGCTCGGACCATCTTCTGCTTTTTCTTCTTCTTGCCACTTTGCACGGCCTCAAAATTGGATTGTTGGTTGTTGCTCTGATTGGTCTGAAATACTGAATGGAGTGCACTGTGGTTCATGCCCCACACAGAGTCCTGTGAAACAAGATGGCGCAACTGAGGTCACAGGCGGATGGAGGCCTGGCCCAGCGAAAGTAAACAGTTAAACGGTTAATGTGCCCTTATCTTATTGGTGTGTTTAAAAAACAGGAAGCCTATCAGGATCCTGGTAAGAGTGAACCTACCAAGGCCACCGAAGCACCCCTTTCCCCCACCCCCACCCCACCCCATCTGCTCAGACACCTCCTTTCAGCTCTGTGCCGTCACAGCTGCTCCAGCACACACGTCTGTACCAGCCACTAGGAATTTAAATACACTGCAAGTCTTCACTAACACTGCTTGGTTCAACATCATTTCGTTATAAAGCTGATGAGAAGAAAAGAAAAAAGATTTCTGGGTCTCCCTCGTGGTGCAACGGGTGTGCAGCTGTTGGCAGCTGTTGGCAGCTGCGGCGCGAGTTCGATGCCCGGCCGGGGAGATTCCCACATGGCGCAGCAGACCTCTCCTGCCTCTCCGCTGCTCCCCTCAGCAGTGTTTTGGTCAATCTGCCTGTTCTGCTCCCCACTCTGTCTCTGGTGAACTCTCTCACTGCCTCACAACTCTGGCCTGCACCCTAGCTTGTATGCAAAAATAAATCAATCTTAAAAAAAAAAACAGCTTTCCACAGGAGCTTCTGTCGGTACGGAGCTGACCTGGCTCTCCGTGCCGCGTGGGTCTCCTCTGGGCACCCTGGTTTCTTCCCACATCCTGAAGATGTGCCTGTGAGGTTCTGTCCCAGCCTGAGTGAGTGTGAGCGAGACTGTGTGTGTGAGCCCGTGTGCGGGCGGGCACGCACCTGTGCCGGCAGGGGGCTCTGCTCAGGGCGGCACTGCCTGGAGCACTGAGCTGCCAGCACAGACTCTGTCCACACAGCCGAAAGCGAGTGAAGGAATGTTCACGGGCTTTCCTCAGAAGTCTGCTGATGTTTTTGTGGACCAGCATGTGCCCTAGGAACTTACCTCTTGTTTATATCAATCAGCCTATGGTAAAACTGGCTCCACTATAAGTCCTTTCACTGACAGTCAGTTTCTAAGACCCCATCAAAGACAGTACGTGTGGACACCCCATACAGCAGAAATCACAAAGCGACCTCCGTGCCCCGACAGTGTCCCACGCTCGCCGAGTCCGCAGCGAGTCCTCTGGGCACCAGCACAGGGAGCGCGGGCTGCACACAGACTAGCAGCACGTCACCAAATAAAATCAAGGAGTGTACTTTCTTCCTAGCAGCAACTTCAGAAGGGATATGGTGCCAGAAGATTAGCCATACACCTCGACTGAATGAGTAAGCAATGAGCCTACCAGCCATTCATACTAATTCTACGAGCCAGCTGAGGCCCGGTCAGGGCAGGGAGGAGTGGAGGAAGCACTGTGGAAGGACAAGTCCAACCACGCGCACGCGCACGCACCTGCACCTTTCCACTTCTGCACAGAAAGGGCCGCTTTACAATACGACGAGTCTTCTGCATTGCTCTATGACGTCTACTCTTTTGAATCCTTAAAATATTTTTCCTAAAAAAACTCCGTGTTTTTAACTTTCACTCTCCTCAGTTGATCCGTAGCCCATCTATGCAAATGGATTTTAAATGCCACCTTGTACACGTCACCGCATCTAACATATCCCAGAAGCATTGCCTGTAACAAACATCATCTCTCTGTGGGACACAAATTATGGGATTAAAGAATACGAATATTCTGAAGCTTCTCCATGAGCTATGCCAACCTGTCTTTTGGAAAACTTGCACAATCAAGCCTTGTTATTCCCAGATTCCATGTCTGCAAACTCATTCACTTGCTAAGATTTATTTGTAAGCCCCAATCAATACTTGCGGTGCTCCAGGCGCTCGGGACGTCCCCGTGTACTGGGCACTGAGGAGGCCAGACTGCCTCAGTGGAGGGAGGGCAGCCAACATGCTCCTTCCCGCCTCAGCTCTCACACTGTAAACAACCATCTTTTTGAGTTTACTCACTGTGATGTTTTCCACATTTTGTGCTTTTGGGGGGTGATTTCATTGTTTAAAGTGGCCCAAGAATTAAGGCGGCCTATGGTCCCTAAGCACAGAGGCTGTGATCTACTTCACGGAGAAGACGTGCGTGCTGGGATTGCAGTACTGCTGTCTGAGCTCGACACGCCAAAGAAACACAGCCTTCAACACACATGAAACAAGACTACATGTTGATTGGCTGAAAAAATAGTGAGAGGGGTTCATAGGACCCTAGCCCTAAACTTTTATTTTCCCAAGGAGCAATGGTCCAATATTTGCTGGTGGTGACTTTACAGAACATAATTGCTGAAAATGACCGGAACTGACGGTGCCTCAGACACTGCCACTGACAGTGGGTGAAAGGCCTGGCGTGCGGTGGTGTCCTCAGCACTGGGTGCAGTGGGTGCAGTGGGTCCTGGGCACTGGAGACGTAACAGCTTCTCACTATTCAAAACCAAATGTACGGGTCTGGGGCAATTAGCATTTACAATCTGACTGAGGCACTATAGACGGGGCCGGCGGACCTACAGAGAATGAGTAGCCACATACGCTACTTAGAAAATCCATAAAGGTCTCTGGACATGTAATGTGAAAATATCAAACCTACCACAGTATTAGACAGTTTGGGTCATCTAATGTACAAAAATGGTGCCATAGCTTTAACTTGCGTTTTTCTGGCTGCCCAACATTTCAAGGTCTTAATGTTCAGAGGGCACCGCCCTCACTCTGCTGCCTCATACCTGCTGCTGCTGCTGCTGCTGCTGCTGCTGCTGCTGCTGCTGCTGCTGCTGCTGCTGCCTCTGACTGGCTTTCTGTTTGGCACGGCGCTCGAGGAACTGCTTGGCAAACTCCTTGGCCTCAGAGGTATCCCCTAAATAGGCCCTAATATAATCATGGACCTCATAAGGAGATTCTACTTCTTTCAGGAAAGAAACAAATGTGGGAACTGCAAGAGGAGAAGGGAGAAGACAAAGTAACAATGAAATCACATTCAAAAAAAAAAAAATCAGTTTGTTTTTCATATACTGCTACACCTAATACAGATAATTAGTGATGGAAACTTGAAAAGTATACAGCTATTGTGCCAAAAATTCTTTAACCTACTCTGCAGAAATGAAAAATCCCACTATGACTGCAACACCCAAAAAGCTGAGAGTGCCTAGGGTCCAACACAGACAGATCACACATGTTTATTTTCACTATTATGTTGGTAGAAACTAAATGTTATGTTAATTGAAAAAAAAAATTGCTTGCCCAAGACAGAAGTAATTAGGGGATTCATTCTTTCTTTTCCTAAATTCAACCAGTATTTACTAACTGTGAGGATACTGAAAATACAGTCATACTCTTCTGAATTTTCACTTCACTGAAATATCGTATGTTTAGAAATCAAATGAAGCATGCAAGCAGTGTGGTGTAGGAGAAAAGCAAAAGTATCAGAGTTAGACAGACATGGGTTTAAAACCTGACTCTGAAATTTGCTGGCTGTGTGACCTTGATGAGTTACTTAACCATTCTGAGCCTCCATTCCCTAATTTATAAAATGGGGATAACATCACATACACAGTAAAAGTTATCTTGATCACTTTTACTACTGCGAAAATAAACTAACTGGGATAGCGTGTTAATCCCTAGAAAGTGCCTAGCACATGGTATGTGCTTAATGGATGGTAGTCATCACCATTATTTGCTACTGTTTTCTCTGGCTCTCACAGACCAGACATGATTACAGTGCTGCAAAGGAACCCTTCAATTCATTCACTGCTCTGTTTTTAAAACATCCTTGGTCTTAAATGAGACATCAGAGGGGCACTAGTTCAACTCAGCCTATCAGTTAGGGGGACCCCTCCCATGACAACCTGACCAGTCTCTATTCAATATTTGGGGGTGGGGGTGGGCTCACTTCCTTACTAAGGCAGCTAATTCCCTTTGTGAACAGCTAACGGCTAATGTTACACGGCACCGAAACCTGACATCTCCATAGTCCTAGTTTTATCCCAATTTCATATTATCACATGATTTCCAACCCTGCCCCAACGGCAGGAAGGGGAAGCTCTCATATCACCTCAGGCTCCTCTAGCCCAAGCTGACCTTTGTCCCCACCACGATAATTGCCACCTTCCTTTGGACCTGGTCCAGCTAGCAATGTCCCCCCAAAATGAGCAGTATGGAATTATGAACTCCTCTGTCCTGCACATCGTAAGACAGCTGCAACAGCATTTATTTTTAGCAACTACTGATAATCTGCTGGAGTACAGTATTACGGGCCTTTTTTTCACAAGCAATTCCACAATCCTAAGGAGTCAAGTTCTTATGGTTGCTGTGGGACTTGACCTTCGTAAGATTTCACCTCCTGAGGTCTGCCCCATCATTCCAATTTGCCAACCTCTTTATGGGTCCTGCTCTGCCATTCCACATGCTGGGTTCCCTCCCCAATTCTTACCATCCAAGTTATTTGCCGTATTAAGGGCATGAAGCATCTGTTCACACCACTGGGTAAATCCATCTTGGGCTTTATTTACTCCCTGAAAGAGCTTCAGCAACTTTTCTTCTTCTTCTACTTTCTTATTCTGCCGGTTAGACACACCTACAGATTTACTAAAGCAAAACAATAGGGCGATATTATATTCCCAGAAACTGTTACTACATGATTATACTAAAACACCATAAAGAGATAACGTCCTGGCAACACTGGATGGTTGTCCAGTAATCCAATGCTTGGCTCCAAAAAAGAAAAAAAATTCAAATATTTAGATTTGAGAGATTATTCAATATCCCCTTAAAATCTAGCCTCAGCTAAGACATTCCAGTTCTGAATTACAGGGCTTTTTTCCAGAGAAATGATTAAATTCTTTCTATGTGTCCTTCAGTAAGTTTTTAAATTTTGCTAAGCCTCAGTTTCCTCATCTGTAAAATGGTACTCACACTTCTTTGGGATACCGCAAAGGGTAAAGCTGTTGTGCACAAAGGCCGAGGACACGGTGCCTGGCAAAGGTGCTCTGTAACTGACAGGCATGTCGAGGCCCACTCGCGGGCCACTGGGCCCTCAACCAAGAAGAAACAATCTGACAACACCACCATTTATTAAGTAATCACTATGTGCCAGGCACTTTACTAACTATTTCACGCGTATTTATTTACTCTTCACAACCACACCCATGAAGCTGTTGTCATCTTCATTTTACAGATGAGGGAACTGAGGCTCAAAGAGGTTCCCTCTTGCCCAAGGTCACACAGCTAATAAGTGGTAGTGCTGGGAATTGTGTTCAAATATTTAACACTAACACCCATGCTCGTTCAACAACACTGTATATTGAGGAAAGAAAGATGAAGGTGAAATGCAATTTATCATAAAAATAAATAGGCTGAAGGTCATTACAGAGGCGTTTACAATGCTCATTATAGTCTAAAGTAACTTCTAAATTCAGGAACAAGCGCTGACATCTAAGGACTACCTTAGAGAAACGTTCAGCAACAGACAACCACTATCCCTAGTACTGGCTAAGCGGTCACAGTGTGACAGGCAAGGAGAGGCGCCAAGCAGGTGACGCCCCAGTAATGACACAGATGTGTTTCCACAGGGAAGAAAGCAATCGCCAGACTGTGACTTCAGGTGCTTAAACACAGATAAAAATAAACAGCACCAAACATCTCCCTTTCCCTCACCGCCCACTATCCAAGCACCTCTTTCCCCCAGCCCACCACGGAGCAGAAGGTTAGATCATCTCGGAACCCTACCTGAGACTGGCGTTGTTTTTATTTTTATTTGTTGAGTTCCTAGGTCCCACCTCTTTCGCTGCATCGTCCCAGAACCCCATGTTGGAGTTTTTAGTGTCGGCATTACTCCAGATGCTACTGACGAGGTCAGATGCCCACTGGTTGGGGGGAGCAGTATTTATAGAGCCCCAAACAGAATTCCCAATGCTGGTGTGCAGGTTGGAGTGCTGTTAAAGAGAAAGAAACAAAGGGTCAGGGACAAGAGTGCCAGAAAGACGGACGCGCCCACCACCCCAGGAGCGCGAGCGCGGGAGCGCAGCGGCCAGCGGGCCGTGGGGGCGGCGGGGGGCGCCCACCGCGTTGCTCCGGGCTCTGGTGGGCTGCTGGTGCTGCTGCTGGTGCTGGTGCTGCTGCTGCTGCTGCTTCTGCATCTGCCTGGCTTCTTCCTGCTGTATCTCCAGGAGGGACTTTGTGGTGCCTGCAGGCTTGCTGACATTGCCCCAACCCGAGAGTTTCTGCTGCTGCTGCTGCTGCTGCTGCTGCAGCGCTTTCATCAGCTCCCTCTGCTGGCGCCGCTGCTGTGGCACAAAGACAGAAGCCGACTCAGACTGGCTTTTAAGGCAGTATCTAGTATACTAAATAGGGCACACACGGTACGCATCTACAGAATTAAAATACTTGACGGGGTAACTCCTTTGCTGCAAATAAAGATATAAACTGCTACAGGAACTAAGAAGAGAATAAAAAGATGCAGAATTACATCTTTAAAATTAGGCAGGGCTCTGGGGTAAACACAGAAATGACGTATATATGTCCACGTGTTTACTTCCGAGAGCCCTACCAAAATGACAGGATATAGATTAAGCATAAACCCAGTAAGGACAAAGAAAACAGATTTTAATAGTTGGAAAACGGACAAATAACTAACAGTCAACTGTAACAGGCCCAGTAAATTGAAACCTAAGTAAAGAAGCTCAGAAACCGGCAAATTCACACAGAAAAGTTCAGGTATTAAAGGTGTGAGGACCTCGGACAGAAGACAAGTAGCTGGAAGTCTATACAAACCAGCAGTCAGATCCCAGACCGCCTCCCTCACCCCAAGCCGCTGAGTGGCTCGCTCTCCCTCTCCCCAGCAGAAAACTAAAGTGTTCTTCTTTAGAGAAGCTGAGTCAGACTGGTGGGCTACTCTGTGGGGAAGCCGCTTTAGCACAAGAGGACATAGACACCAACTAATGGGGGGCTCTCCCTAGAGCCCACCCAGCCAGAGACTGCTGTGTCCAGCCCACCAAGGTACTGCACACATCAGAACCCCCCATCAGCTTTTCAGTGCCTTAATTCTGAATATGAATCAACAGTCCAGGATCAATGAACACTGGACATAAGCTTCTAAGATGAAAGCCAAAGACCAAATCAACAAACAGAATACAGTGGAAACAGAAACAAGACAGGAAGAGCAGGGGCTAGCTTTTTATACTAGTAAGGAGTTATCGGGGTGGGAGCAGGCTCTCTAAGAATACACTTTGAGAACAAAACAAAACCAAACTCAGAGAAATTTCAGACAGTATACATAGAAGTTCAACAGGGGGCCTCCCTGGTTGGAGCTGTCGGCAGCACATGATGCGGGTTCGACACCCAGCTGGGGAGAATCCCACATGGCGCAGCAGACCTCTCCTGCCTCGCCCGCTGCTCCCCTCAGCAGTGTATTTCTGTTGATCTGCCTGTTCTGCTCCCCACTCTGTCTCTGGTGAACCCTCTCGCGGCCCCATGCCTCTGGTCTGTACCCCAGCTTGTACAAATAAATCTTTAAAAAAAAAAAAACAAGTTCAACAGAAGGGCTGAAAGGTTAGGACTGAGGAAATATTCCATGTCAAGAGGAGATGAAAAGATAGAAATGGAAAACAGGAGAGAAAATACGAGAAAACCAAAGTCAGCCCAGAAGGACAACGTGGCCATGACAGGGATTTGGGCAAGAATGAGGAGCTGTGGGGTGGTCCAGCAGCGCTGGCTGGAAGGGCCCAGAAGGGAGTGAAAGAACAAAATAAATCACCTTTGGTTCCCTACGTGGGAAAGGTGTATTGAGTGTCATTTTGTATCTTTTGAAGAGTCAAGAAGACTTAACAATAGTTCAAAGAAAATTAATCAAATGCAAATACAATGAGGTGAAAGACCTGTGACTGAAACCCCGAGGGCTGTAATTAAGATTTTCTCATTCAGCAGATAGCAAAATTACTGGAACAATTTCTAGCCTTGAAGGGAGAAGATACACTCTGTTCTGCATCAGTTTGTTGATAACCTTTTAGAAAACTGATTTCAGAAAGTTTAGTGTCTGTTATTTCAAAAGAGAGTAGGAAAAAAGGCAATTTTTAAGAGAGAGGCCTTCCCAGAAGGCGCCACTTAAAATTAGATGATCGCCACTACCGCCACCAAAACACCCAATTCCTACCACCCTCTTTCCAGTAACTTTTTTCTCTCTGGCATTTAACACCTTCTAATATATCATGTTTTAACTTGATTTTCACTATCTCCTTTCAACCATAGGGTAAGCTGTGGGAAAGCTGAGCATTTTGTCTGTCTGACATGCAGCTACCATCTCCAGCCTGTGAGTGAGCAGGCACTCAGCAAATGCATGGGGGCGGCGGGGTGGATGAATGTAGCAGCCACGGCACACTGAACCAAACCACCTGACATAATCATTTTCTGGTCTGTCATGAGCTGTCATCTTCCTTTCCACTCCTTTCTTTGACTCCTATCTTTCCTATCCAAATGATGACCTTAAGAATATAGACGACAAGCAGAGATACTTTGTCCTATTTTACATTTTGCTAATAAGCTAGCCAGAAATTTCAATATCCTCTATAGAAAAATGTATTCTGCATTCTAAAAATCAAATCTACAAAAGGGCATTTGCACAAAATTTGCCCAAGATTTTGAAAAGTTCATGTACTTCTGTGATGTACCATCTCAAGAGCTACACTAACGATTAAGGTAACTAAACATCTTAATGTTGTTCTTATTAGATTCTTCATATTTGCTAGAGCAACCATATTATAGGCTAAAGAATTTAATAATGAGCATCCACTATAGATACAACAGCAGTTCTGACAGTAATTATTTTTACCAACCACTAATCCAAAATGCACAATGGCTATTCCGGAATATTGTCTGATTAGAGCATTTTCACTTTTAAAAATTTACCTCTTCTCGAAGCTGCCGTTCTCGCTCCTCTTCTAGTTTTTGGATTTCAGCCAATGACAGCGTTGCCTGGGACTGACATGCTGTTGTATTGGACTGCTGGCCCCACGTTGAAGAAGAGGGAAGCTAACAAAACAGAAGACAGAATCATTCATGAGGAAACGTGGAAACAGGCAGCAATGACTCGCACGCAGCCAGAATATTCATGTTCCCTTCAACCCTGTTTACAACTTACAACTCAAATGTCTCTTTTTGAATCCTTGTACATCCTATTCTCCCAGTCAGTTTGATTCTTTTAAATTTTTCGTCATTACCCCAAACCCAAGACTGTTTAAAAGAACTTAAAACACACATAATACACTTTTATTTGATCAACCACTTTGGAATTGCACACTCGTTACATCTGGCATTGACATATACAGAAAAATACAAACATAAGAAGAAGGAGTGAACAAGAGAGTCACTAAATGTTTGACCCAAGGAGGCAATCAAAGAGATAATATGCTGCTTTCCAGGAAAGGGGTAAGGAGACTTCTGAAGGGAGGGAGGCGGCAGTCCTTGAAGGCCCAAGGTCCCAGGCCTCGCTCCTGGAGGTCCTCTGGGGAAGGGAGTCACTGGTAACTAGGCTGCAGCTGCTAGTCATGAGCACTAGGCTTTTTTTAAATAAATAATTCTACTTTCTCTTAAACTTACTGAATAAAGTAGAATATAATCTAGAGTCTGAGTACTTTCATGCTCTCAAAAGCCTGGCTATTCTAAGAGCCTTCTTTGGTCTTCTAGGCCAAAAAATTATACATACTATAATTTTGAGATACCTTACGGTTCTGAAAAACAAGCAAATAAAAATAACCAAAAAAAACCCCAAATCTAAATGCTTAAAGTGTTTCATAAAAATAATACATGAGCATGGATGAAAAAAAAAATGCCAAACAGACTAGTTCTTCAAATGAGTACTCTCAACACTACTGAATATATGACCCTTAACATTTTTGACCAATATGATAGATAGAAGGGACAGAGCTCTCAAAATGCACCTATGCTGGGGTGGGGAAGGGGTGTAGCAGGAAGCTAAGAAAAAAAGATGGGGGATCTAAGGAGGCAAAGTTAAGCAATCTTTCTCCACAGGAAATGGTGCACTTTTGGAAGCTGCTCTCCAGATCATGTACGGCAGCAGAGTGAGGTCAAACCTGCAGCACCACCAGTGGCCCTATAACAATGTACAGGCCCCGCCTCCACACTTGATGAGTCAGAAGAGCTAAAGGTGAAGTAAAGAAACAAAAGACCTATACAAAGAAAACTATAAAACATTATCAAAAGAAATAGAAGAAGACATAAAGAAATGGAAAGACATCCCCTGCTGATGGATTGGAAGAATTAACATTATCAAAATGGCCATACTACCAAAAGTAATTTACAGATTCAATGCTATTCCAATAAAAATCTCAGTGACATACTTTAAAGAGCTAGAACAAATGCTGAGGAAGTTCACTTGGAATCACAAAAAACCTCGAATAGCCAAAGCCCTCCTGATCAAAAAGGAGAATGGAGATATCAACTTCCCAGACTTCAAAATGTACTACAAAGCCATAATAATTAAGACTGCACGGTACTGGAACAAAAATAGACACACAGATCAATGGAATCAAATGGAGAACCCAGAAATCAACCCACATACATATGGACAATTAATCTTTGATAAAGGTGAAAGAATATTCAGTGGAACAAGGACAGTGTGTTCAACAAATGGTGCTGGGAAAACTGGATGACTACATGCAGAAAAATGAAATCAGACTACTCCATCACACCATGCACGAAAATCAATTCAAAATGGATAAGAGACTTGGACATAAGACCTGGAACCATAAGACATATAGAAGAAAACACAGGCAAAACAATACATGACATCTACCTTAGTAACATTTTTAAAGATACATCCCCCAAAGCAAGGATAGTGAAGGAAAAGATAAATAGCTGGGATTACATCAAACTAAAAAGTTTCTGTACAGCAAAAGAAACATTACTCAAAACAAAGAAACAGTCTACAGACTGGGAAAAAATTTTTGCACTCCATACAACAGACAAGGGACTGATCACAAAAATCTACAAAGAACTCACACGACTCAACAAAAACAAAGCAAAAAATCCAGTCAATAAATGGGCATAAGAACTTAACAGACACTTCTCCAAAGAAGAAATGCAAATGGCCAATAGGCATATGAAAAAATGTTTAACATCCCTCATAATCGGGGAAATGCAAATCAAAACCACAATGAGATACCACCTTACACCAGCAAGAATGGCAAGTATTAAAAAAACGGGGAACAACAAATGTGGGCGAAGATGTGGAGAAAAAGGAACTCTCCTACAGTGCTGGTGGGAATGCACATTGGTCCAACCACTGTGGAAAGCTGTATGGCGGTTTCTCAAATTGTTAAAAATGGAGCCTCCATACGACCCAGTAATACCACTTCTGGGAATCTACCCAAAGGATACAAAAACATTAATCCAAAAAGAGACATGCACCCGTATGTTTACTGCAGCATTGTTTACAATAGCTAAAATTTGGAAACAATCCAGATGCCCAAAAATAGATGATTGGATCAAGAAGATGTGGTACATATACACAATGGAATACTATTCAGCATTCAAAAAAAGGATAAACATATGCAATTCACAGCAATATGGATGGAGCTAAAAGGGATAATGCTCAGCGAAATAAGCCAGAAAGAAAGAGAAAAATATCGAATAGTTTCACTTATAACCGGAATATAGGCGAACCAACAAGAAAGAAACATCCAGCAAAGGAGGGGGAGGACAAGGGCTCAAAAAGGGGTAGAAAAGAGCACAAGAGACTATGGTGATAGTTCATGGGTGAATTGGTGGGGGGTAACCTACAGGAATACACAATAATGTAAAAAATACGAATAATGAAAATAGAGCAAACATTTTTCACATAAAAAAAATAAAAATAAAAAAAATATGAAACTGGAAAAAAAAAAGTGCCTCTTTTTGTAACCCCAATGGAGAAAACCAGCCACTAACTACTGAGGCCGTCTGAAACTCCCAGTGGGTGCACTGCCCGCGGCCTAAGAGAAGCCTGGCCTGGCCGCGGAACAGAGGCGCCACCCCTGGCCTCGCCTTTCAGGCCCCCTGCCCCTTTCACTGCTTAGTGAAAAGACACTTCGCTGTACTTTTTTCCCTCACAATTCATGGATCTGCTCTCTGGAATAATGCAGAACAAATCTAAGTCTTCTTCAAATGACAGACAAATGTCTGCAGATAGCTATCATTTTAGTTAAGTCTCATTTGTACAAAGGAAATAATACCCCACTGCTCTGTCAACACTGCCTCAGGACATTTTCCAGCTCAGCCCACACCCTACACTGCCCACTCAGAGAACTGCAGTTCGTCGAATCTGCTCTTCAGTACAATACTCTCCCCAATCAGAAGCAGACAGGAGTCTAGCACATTCTGTGATCCCTAAATGCCTAATATCCTTCCTTCACTGGTTAAGGAGAGAGAGAAAAAGGTGGGGGGGAAGAGGGAGAGAGAGGGAGAGAGAGGGAGGGGGGGGGAGAGAGAGAGAGAGAGAGAGAGAGAGAGAGAGAAATTACTTTCTCTGCCCTGACATTGCTACCTCACTTTTCAACATTATTTTAAGAAGTGTTTCATTTCCAGTATGTCAGCATGAGGAACTCTATGGAAACATTCTCTAATAAAACAGGTGAAACTTTATTTTTTTTAAATCATGCAAAGCCTCTGGAAATGCCCCTGAGAGCATATGGCAGATGAGGAAACATTTCTTCAAGAAAATCTAAAACCAAAAAAAGAAAACAAAACAAAAACAAAACAAACAAAAAAAAGAAAATCTAAAACTTGGTAGGACCAAAAAGTGTAGTACTTGCACCAAGACCGACTCCCTCAAGCTCCTCACTCAGACAGACAGAAATGCCAGAGAAGAGACAAGAGCACCAGGCTCCTTTCTCCCCGCACCTGCCAATCAGTGACCAGGTTTCTAGGGAAAAGCAAGGCATCAGCCTTTCTCATCCTGGTTCCAGTTACCTGTTCCAAGTTGTAGGCAAGTACAACTGAGAAGTGGGGGGCTCCCTTCTAAGTGCCAAGCTCCCACTCATAGGACAGAAACGCCTTGCGCACAGTGCTAATGCTGGGCCTTGATGCTACTGCCTCCATGGTAAAGGCTGAGATTCCAAGGCACTGAGAGGGGTAAGTCAAGAAGGCCTGCGACTACTGCCCCTCCACCAAGGGCTCAACTCCTGAAGCAAGAGTGTCATTCAGAAAAAAAGGACACCACTGCCCCCAGCTTCAGAGCGATCATTGAGATCTTACCTGGGAGTGGGAGTTCTCAAGTAGGAAAGGAGAATAGAATATAGAGTTCCAGATCTCTTCCCAAAGGGACTGACTTCATATCAAGGCTATAGAGAATGAAGAGCTCGCGCATAGGGGTGCTTTAGGAGGCTGGGCACAAGGCAAGTGGGAAAAAACTGGTTAAATTCACTGTATCAATAGATATAGATGAATGTAGGTTGATACTCTATCTCAAGAATACCAAGGAAGGGGCCTCCCTAGTGGCGCAAGGGGTTAAATCTCAGCACTATCAAGCTACCACCAGCCACTGCAGCAGGAGTTTGCAGCAGACCTCTCCTGTCTCACCCACTGCTCCCCTCAGCAGTGTATTTCAGTCAACCTGCCTATCCTGAGTCCCATGCTGTCTCTGGTGAATCTTCCCCCCACCCCCATACCCCTGGCCAACACCCCAGCTCCTGTACGTGTAAATAAAGAAAGGAATCTTTGGGGGAAAAAAAAAAAAGAATACCACGGAAAGAGGTAGAAGGAGTACTCCTGGGTCAAAATTAATCTCAAATACAGACCTTAGGAAGTATCTCTCCAAAGTAAGTCAGCATTTGAATGGTTCAGTCTGTGGCAAAAGTTCTTCCCTGGGGTACTTTTGGGAAAAAAAGAACTAGAACAATCTGCTAGCAATTAGCGGAGTCAAACAGATGCATGTGGAAAAAGACAACCAGAGCGAGCCCTGCCAAAGCACTGTCATCCCAGGGTGCTGGCAAACCCAGTCTGCTCTCCCCAGGAGCAGCAGCGGAAGTGTCTTGCTGTTGTGGAGGGCAGGAGAGGGTGGGACTTCACTAAAACAATGCGGCCAATCACCAAACAAATGATGCTGATGGGGCAGGTGGGGGCTGTGGGCAATCAGTACCCAGAGTGGGCAAGTGCATTATTTAAAAAGTCGAGTTCACAACCAAAACATGAGACATGCAAAGAAATAAGAAAATATGACCTATATAAGGAAAAAAGCTGACAACAGAAACTGCCTATGAGAGTGACCAGATGGCAGATTTAACAGATATGTCATAACTATGTTGAGGAACCTACGGGAAACCACCATTAAAACAGCAAGGAAGTGTGACGGTATTGTTGCATCAAGTAAAGACTATCAATAAAGAGACAGAAATTACTTTTTAAAGGACCAAAAGAAAATCCTGGAGCTCAAAAGCACACTAATGGAAATAAGGGATTACCAGAGGAGCTCAAAAGTATATCTGAACTGTCAGAAGAAAAAGATGGTGATTAACAGAGGTCACACAATCCGAAGAACTTAAAAAAAGAATTAAGACAAAGAAGACCTTAGAGAAATGTTAGATACCATTTATCGAGACACCCAAAAGTTCCACAGACTGTTGAGTGGGATAAACACAGAGACCCATAAACACACACAGCATGGCAAAAATGCTGAAAACCAAAAACAAGGAGGAAGTCTTGAAAGCAGCAAGAAAAAAAACAAAACTGCCACTTACAAGGGAATCTCAGTAAAATCAACAGTTAACATCTCATTGGAAAAAACGGAAGAAAGACAGCAGTGAGATAAGATATTCAAAGCCCACAAAGAACAGAAACTGTCAACCAAGAATTCTATATCCAATAAAGCTGCTTTTCAAAAGCAAAGGGGAAAGAGGCTACCACTACTCTTCCTAGATAAATAAAAAGGAGTATTATGAACAACTGTCTTTCAATCAGATAATGTGGGTGAAAAGGACAGATTCCTATAAAGATATAAATTACCAAAATAAACTCAACAATCTAAATTGACTTTTAAGAAGTAAAGGCAGTGAATTAGTGATAAAAAACCGACTCACAAAGAACGTTCAGGATCAGAAGCTTCACCACTGCCAAACATCTGACACTGTCAAACACCACTATCAAACATTTAAGGAAGAATTAATACCAATTCTTCACAAACTCTTCCAAAAACCAACTTATTCTTTAAGGGCAGTATTACCTTGACACCAAAACCAGAGAGACATCACAAGAAAAAAAAAATTAACTATACAAGAGTATCTTTATCAATAACAAGGACACAAAAATCCCCACCAAAATACAAACAAACCAAATCCAACAACATATAATGAAAGAATTATATTTATCCCAGGTCCAAGGTTTGTGTAACATCTGAAATCAATTGATGTAATACACAATATGACAAAAAAAATACACATGATAACTGCATTAGACACAAGTCATTTGACAGAAATGCAATATCCTTTCATAATAAAAATGTCTGACAAAAAAGGAATGGCAGGGGAACATCCTAAACCAGATGAAGTCCATCTACAGAAAATCTGCAGTTACCATTGCACTGATGAAAGACAGGGTGCTTTCTCTCAAGAACAAGACAAGGACATTCATGCTTGTCATCTCCACTAAATACTGTATGGCATATTCTAGTCAGAGTGAATAGGAAAGAAAAAGAAAAGTTTGGAAAGGAAGCAGAACTACCAAATGATAGGATCTTGACATAAAAATCCTAATAAATACACTAGAGAACTATTAATTAATAAACCAGTTCAGCAAGACTGCAGGATATAGGCTCAACATACAAAACTCAACTCTATATTATACACTTGCAATGAACAACCTGAAAATGAAATGTTGAAAATTCCATCTACAACAGCATCAAAAAGAAAACGTATGAAAATAAATTTAACACAAGAAGTACAAAAGATATACTCTGAAATCTTTAAAACACTGAAAGAAATTCAAGATCTTTTGTTTATGGATCAAAAGACCGCATGTTGTTAATTGGCAAAACTTCTTAAACAGAGAAGTCCACGCAATCCCGGTAAGAATCCCACCTGGCCTTCTGTGGAACTCATTCTAAAATTAACACATGTAACTGACAGGCACCCAGGAACAGTGACAACAACACAGGAAAAGAACAAGCCGGAGGACTCATGCTCCTGATTTCAAAACTGACAACACGTGACTATCAGTGTCGGCAACATGGTGACAGACACCTAGACCCCCTGAATAGAGCTCAGAGCCCACAGATGAACCCACACGCCTACAGGCAACTGATTTTCAACAAGGGCGGTAAATCCAATGAATGGACAAGAAGCAGTCTTCTCACACAGTCCTTCTGAGGCTAAGGACAATAGGATTATCACATGAAAAAGCATGAAGTCACCCCTTACCTTACACCATTTCCCAAAATTAACTCAATGTGGATCAAAGATCTGAATGTAACAGCTAAAACTACAAAGTCTCAGAAGAAAACACAGGGTAAATAAATCTTCATGACCTCAGAGTTTAAATAAATCCTTAGGTATCCAGCGCCAATGGCCCTGATCAAATGAGTGTCCGTACAGCCCAGGCAGCAGGGCCCGACCCCGCCGGCAAGCAAGCTCGCTGCCTCAGCGCTGGCCCCGCCAGGCCTACCCGCTCCAGCACGGCAAGCGGCTCCGAGGGGCGACCGCCAGGCTTCACCTTCATCTGCGCCAGCTGCTGCTGCTGCTGCTGCTGCTGCAGCCTGCGGAGGGCCTCCTGCTGCTGCTGCCGCTGGCGCACTAGCTCCTTCTGCCGCTGGAGCTCCAGCTCCTTCCTCTTCCGCTCCTCCTCCTCGTGCCGGAGTCTTGCCGCCTCCTCTTCCATTCGCAGCCGATTCTCCTCCAACCGACGCTGGGCTTCTTCTTCTTCCCGAGCCCATTTTGCAGCCTCCTCTTCCTTCCCAGAATGAGAAAAAAGAGAATAAATTTTAATTGTGTAAGAAAAACTGGAGTCATTTTTTTTCCATATACCATGGCTTTTATTGAAATGGGCTTCTATGTTTAGATATTTGAAAGAAAACTTGAAATTCATATAGAATTTAAATATACATATTCCTGCCTTTTAAGAACACAATAATTTTAATTAGTGCATTTATTCAGACTGCACAATTATAAATCCTGACCTAGAAAGTATTTTTGAATAACAGTCATGTGAGGACAAATTGGAGTCATTTTTTGCAGAGAAAGCAAAAGCATTCTTTATGATGAGAGAAGGTGGAGGGAAGTTTTCTGCACACACTGTGATTCAGTCAAGCCAGGACTGTCTTATTCTGTGCTCTTTATGCCACATGCATCATCAAATAATTAAAAAAAAATTTAATAGAGTTATAGCAGGTACAAAGGCCTAGCACGCTTACAGGATAAAATTTTCACTTATTTGCTAATCTCTGCATAAAGGAATGTCACATTTGCGGTAAGGAGTGAGCTCTAAGAGACCCCACCAACTACAGGAATGTTTCCTGGAAACTGCCAACACCAGAGCTCACCCAGCTTTGCAAGGTGCTAAGAGCACCCTTACAAGTGCTGATTACTCAGAAAACCTCAGCCAGTTCTGGAACCACAGCAACTTTAAGCTGTGTCCCTGTTCTAACCCTTGTGGCCCTCAGCACATAGGTCCCTCAAAAAGTGTCTCCTCAACCCGTCCTCTACCTCCTTAATTGTTTTTCCCATACCCTGGCTCATTTTTCTTCTGTTTCCCTCTCTCAAAACCACACCACTGGAACTTTCCACACCTCCCTCAGACAGTCTGTTTATTACACCTGCAATGCTGTCTTATCCAGAAAGCATGTTCTCATTCCTACTCAAAGTGCAGGGCAGATGTCAGCCACTCTGTGAGAATCTCCCTGTTTTTCATTATGTCCACCAGCCTGCCCTCTTCTCTACTTGCTCCTAGCGCCGCAGCGGCAGCAACTGTCCCATCTCCCCACCCACCATCCGATCAGGCCTCTCCCTTGCAGACAGGGTCTCCTGTCACATCAGAGTTTTCAAATGCCAGACTTTGTTTTGTAAGCTTCCCAGATTACTAGAGGCGCCCTTGTACTCAATTTAGGCCAAAGGAATGTGTTCTGGGAGGCTTCTAGAAAAGACATTCTTCCCGGACAATAGGAAAGGATGAGAGAATGACCATTCTCGTTTTGGATGTAGGTCATACAAGTGTGTGGGACCCAAAACTCACAACCAGAGGTGGAAAAAATGAACTTAAAAGTTAACACACCAAGAAACAATAGAGCTGAAACAAGGGTGAAAAGTATCCGGGTCCTTTATGACATCACTGAGTCACTGAAGCCATGTGACTGCCTTATTTCCTTGATATGGGAGGCAAGAATGTATCTATTGTTTCCGCCACTTTGAGGTGAATATTTTATCTCATAGCTGGAGGTCTCCTAACTGAGGCATTTACTTCTTCTATCACCACCACCCACAGCCTAGGTGGGCTTCCTGAGGACAGAAATATTTCTTTAAAAGTTTTATACTCCACCAGGAAACAAGCACAAAAACTGGTAGTTAGCACTTTAACTGAATATGCTGACTGCGAAATTAAGAAACCAAAGAATGAACCAATACAATCTATCATTAAAGGTATCTACCACTAGTAGAATTTCAGTTTCTCAAAGAGTTTTAATTGAGAACTTAGGCAAAAGCAGTTAATAGTTACTTTTGGGTCAATCTAACTGAACAAACACGAATTTACCCAAAAGTGTAGTCTGCATGAAGTAATTTCTTCCTAAGGGCACAGCAGCGGGGAGAGAGCCTGACACACGCAGTGGTAGCCAGGTAACCAAGGTCTAACACCAGTAGTCACATCTCATGGTGACAATATGACACTTGATGAATGTGACGAAAACAGCACTCTTCCTCTGCAATCTTTGCAAACACCCACAACCCCAGTCTACTTGTGAGGAAAGCTACAAATTCCAAAGAGCGTTACCTGACAATATTAAGCTATAAAAGCCAAGAAAAACGTAGTCTGAGAAACTCTCACAGTCAAGACGCTAAGGAGGCGCGACAACTAACTGTAGCATTCTGGGGATGGAATCCTGGGGCAACAAAAGAACACTAGGGAAAAAAATGAGGAAATGTGAATGAGCTATGAACTTTATATGATAATGTATCAATACTGATTAATTGTAACAAATGTACCATCCTAATATATGATAAAAGTAGAGGAAACCATATGACTGTCCAAATTTTTTCTTAAAAATCTACTACTGTTTGAAAAATAAAGTCTACCTAAAAAAAAATAAAAAAAATAAGAAAGCAAGAAAACCCACAAACCTCGAATGTTCTTAGCATTCAAATGAAATGCTTAAGGGGTTCTGGCTGCAGGAACTGCAGAGCAGAATGGTGGGGTGGGCACTGGTGATGAAAGCTGTAAACCCTGTGTGTGTGTGAGGCAGCACTAAACTGTGCACTTGGAAAGAGCAAAGTGGACACACTAGTGTCGCTCTGGTATTGTTTTACGATTCTTCGATATTTTATTTAGCTTTTATAATTACACATGGAACTGTTATTACAAAAATAGTGAGGTCTCTACGTATTTCTCGGCAATCTGAAAATGTCTGAAACAGGCTATTCCAACGCCCTAATAATATCCCATCACTGATTCCCAGCGTCTCGGCAGCAACGGGAAGAGTGCACACTCTCATCACCTGCTTGCGCAACAATTCTTCCTGCTTCCGCCTCTCTTCCTCTTCTCTTCTCCTCTCCTCCAGTCTTCGGAGAGCCTCTTCCTGCTGCTGTCTTTCCTCCTCTTCTCGCTGCCGCCTTAGAGCAATTTCTTGCTCCCTCTGGCGTCGCAAAGCCTCTTCCTTTATTTAAAAAAAAAGAGGGTGTGTGTGAAACCATGGGTCTCAATAAATTAAAAGCTGAAAATACCGAAAAGGCATAGGCTATCTGCCAAGGCTCTGATTACATTATCATGAAGAAAAGACATCTAGGACTAGAGTGATACGTGTTTTCGCATGTGTTGTATCTGAGCTGCGGAGCAGGCGCATTAAGAGTGACATAATTTGTATATAAAATATTAGTCGTTAAATAGGCCTCCACTGGGAAGTCTATTCCAGTCTCTACATTCGCTGCCTCAGTAGTTGACTGCCCCAGGAGAGGTAACCTCTCCTGGACCACAGCAGTAGGGTTTCAAGCTTTGGGATCACCAGTACTAGTCCCTACTTTCCCCTCAGGTATTAAGGTAACGTTTCTATGGAATTTTTCTTTTTAAAAAATGTTTTATTAATAGTATGTTTTCTCAATTGTACATTTTTTTTTTTTCCTGAGGCAACACTGGTTTACAACACTATATGATTTAGGGGTATGGGCTCACCCCTCTTCACTTGTATGTTACTACCCCACCCCCCAGAGTGGTGTGGTACTTTTTTTAATCAACTGAGAACCTAAGACAGAGAGGGGTCAAATCAACATAGCCACCAAAAAATGTCCGGTGAGGCAGGAGTAAGTTCTCCAGTCAGAAGAACAGAGTAAAGCCATGTGACACAGAACATGCACTAAAGAACAGGAGTCCCAAAGATATTAAGTACATAGAAAACTGTCCCACTGCTAAAATAATTTAGGAACTACTGAGCAGCACAGAGTTACACAGATGTCCTCACTGGATTACTTTTTAGTGCCCTTACATGCTAATACAGATGGTGATGCTAAGAAATATCAGTTCTAACGGCAGCATGGAGGTTAGTTTCTTCACAGATTATGCCCTGGGGTGGGGCTATCGATAAGTACAAAATATGAGGAAAAGGCCAGACGACGGGGCCAGCACAGAGGTGGGTGGGTTCTTTCCACTGGGGTCTTTAAAAGTCACAACGGAAAGACAGGCCAACACAGATTTCCCAAAAAAGACATACACATGGTCAAGAAACATGAAAAATGCTCAAGTCACTGGTTGTAATACTGAATACTTCTGAAACTGAATTGGTGTTCAAAGTCTAGGAAACATACAAATCAACTCCAGTCATTTAGTAGGACTGAAGAATATCCCTCCAGTGGGTGTGGGTGGCTAACAGACTTTTCATAAAGGAAGTGAGTTTTACAAGGTTTAATTCCAATCTTCCGCTACCTCCCTGTCGATCTCAGGGAGACCATCTCCCAGAGAAGTATTACTTGGGAAAAGAGGGGAGAGGGCAGCTAAGCGGAAGGCCCCCCGCAGGCTGACCCCGTGACCAGAGTTCTGGGGGCATACCTGTTTCCTCCGGGCAAGCTCTTCTTCCTCCCGCCTTTTCCTTTCTTCCTCCTGCTGTCTCCGAAGAATTTCCTCCTGTTGTCTCCGGAGTTCTTCTTGTCTCTTTCGCTCCTCCTCTTCCCGTTTTGCCCTCATTTCTGCCTCTCTTCTCTCCTGCTCGAGCTGTGATCGCACAAGAACACTCGTAAAAACCTGCCGCCAAGCACAGGGACACCTCGACAGCACGTGCGCTAACCTGCAACTAGGAGGCCGAGCCCCCGAGGCGCGGCAATCAGAACAGCGCCCTGCCGGCCGCGCCCTCAGCCACATGCGCGTGCCCCACTGCAGCCGCCCCTCCCATGTTTCCGACATGCCGTGGAGCAAAGGGCTATTTTGAGACTAACATCAGAATTCTTCTGCGGTGGCATTTCCTTACTCATCCCCACAAAGACTTTCTGAAGGGAGACCCAACGGTGTGAAGACAAGGTCTCGGCAACAGTGTAAGTTGCTAGTGTGAAAAATTACAGAATTCTTAAAACGTGACGGTCAACCACGCAGCCAACTATCTTTTACCCAGTTCCTAGACACCAGCTGATGCAGCACTGACCCGCTACCCACTTGCCCCAAGGAGAGCCAGGCCTCCTCTCTCTCACCGGCACCCCTCATTCTCCCCCAGTTTCCCTACGTCCAGTGTGTGTACATTCCCAGCTCAACATCGATGTTCCACCACAGCAATCTTTTCCAGGCTGGTATGCACCGTCCTTCACCCCGACTCTTGAACACAGCATATGTGAGTGGCCGCACGACTTGTCTCCTCTGGTCTCCTCCCTCGTCACTTACTCCTCAGGGACACACACCAGAGCTCCAGTCGGGTCAGGCCACTTAGCTACTTCTGGCCAGCACAAGGGTTGTATTCCTTCACCTGCGGCTTATTCCCCTGCTTCTACTCTGTCAACCCCAAACCCTTCAATGGCGTTAACCCTACCACCCACCCCTCAAGTGCAAACTGGCTCAGGTATTACTGTGCATGCCACCTCATTCCTGGCCCCCCCCTCTCCAGCTGAGTGGCTCATCCAGGCGCTCCAGGCGCTGCGCTCACCAGCGGTCACCACGTTACTTGTCTATGTCTCTCCTCCCGCCAGCCACACCCGCCCGAACACACACGCACACAACTATAGCTCCTCTCTTCATCTTCTATCTGTTCCCAGCACAAAGCACTGGGGAACTAGAACACACTCAAAAAATGTTGGGATTATAGTCTGTCACTCATTCATGGAGCCAGATCCTGACTATAAACCCTTCCTAAGGAAACTGTCGCTACCGCAAGGGTAAGAATGCACTAAGTATAAACTAAGCTAGATTCTCTTGGAGACACGAGAAACCAGTCTTATTCTAATGCCACTAAGTATGACTGATGCCCTCTTTTGGCAAGTACTGAAACTGAAAGTCAGGATTCCTAGCTGCTCCAGAAAATGGGTGTGGCGCTCAGGTACTCATGTTCATGCTGAGCTTGTGAGCTGTAAGTGTGGGGACACTACGAAGTACAAGCAAACAGCAAAATACAGATTCAAAGTGGAGACACAAGCTGCAGATCAAGGTCTAAAAAGCAATGTCAAGCATTCAGCTAAGCATAGTATTTTTTATATTTCAAGGCCTGCATTTATTACAACTCTTTCTAGAATGAATAATGTAGCAAAACTACACACATGACCGCAATTACTGTGTCAATCAATCTTTTTTTTTTTTTTTTTTTTGCAGCGGGTGAGGCAGGAGAGGTCTGCCGCACCATGTGGGATTCTCCCTGGCTGGGCGTCGAACTCGCATCGCTGCTGCCGACAGCTCCACAGCGCAGCGTCTAACCGCTGTGCCACCAGGGAGGCCCTGTGTCAATCAATCTTAATTGATTTCCACGAGTCAATTTTAATTGCTTTGAAGTCTTCTTTGGGAGAAGAGGACATGATAAAGGTAAAATGTGAATGTGCTCACACCAGCTAAGAGCAGTCAGCTGAGAGACCAAGCTCTCAAACAAAGGCGGGCACCGCGGGAAGAATGTTTCCGACCTTTGCGGCCTTCGCCTTCTCCATCTGCTGAAGCTGCTCAAGGGCAGGTCCGGGAGCTGCGGTGTCCAGGGGAAGATCCCACACGCTACCACCTTCCCAAACTGTAAGACAACAGGGAAAACGCAGTATGAGTACCCCATTCACACACATGGTCACACCTTGCACGCACTGCCCATGAACAGACTCTGTCACACTTACCTGCTCTGCTTTTAAGTTACTGAACTGGCAGCGCTCTCTGATCTCTAGCAATACCCTTGAGCACATTTAGATGGAAATAAAGTACCAGGCATTTTTTAGGGAGTAATTTCATCCTCAAAAAATCTTGTATCTGCTCATACCTCCTAGTTTATAGGTGAACAAGCTAAAGATCAGAGGTATTTCTCTAAGACTCCCAAGGATACGTGGCGAGCAAATGGCCACCCCAGGATTTAATCCCCAGCGTACTGGACCCCAAAGCCGTGGTGTCTCCAGAAGCCATGCACACCAAGTGGAGAGTGGATAAAGAGAGGGGCAACCATGGAGCTAGAGAGTAACACTGTATATGGACCAAGTGCCACTGAATCATTCATTTAAAGATGAATGATTTTACACTATGCGAGTGTCATTTCAATAAATGAGGAAAAAAGAGAAAGATCGGTATAGCTGGAGCTGGAGAGGCTTCTGGAAAGGTTGGGCAGCTCTCCCAATTGACACTGCTGACGCAAAAAGTCAGGTGACATGATCAGATGTGGACATGAAAAGATAGATCAAGGCTTCTAAGCCTGTCTCCCTAATGCCAACAAAGTTTGCCAATATGACTTTACATCATATAAAGTCATAATTATTATAAATTATCTGTACAAAATCAGTGGGCTATTTGTAAAAGGACCTTGACTGTATCATACCCAAAGAAAGAAATTGTTTAATAAGATACTTTCAGTTTCAAAAAACTGGATTAACACCATCCAGACTGCAAATGGTTACCAAGACAAAAAATAAGGTACACACAGCATGGAAAGTTGACAAGGGAAGAATCAGTCCTGCCATAATGTTCATGGTCACTATTAGCAAGAGAACAACTGAATAGTTCAATGGCTCGAAGAATAATCTAATAGAAATCAACAATTCCATTCACAATCACTTCAAAAAGAATCATAAACCTTGGAATTAACCTAACCAAGGAGGTCAAGAACCAATACAGTGAGAACTCCAAGACAAATTAAAGGATCTCGCCAGAAGGGGATGGAAATACAAGCCACTCCACAAACATTAGTCAGACCTTTAGAAACAGTCCACTAACATCAAGACTTTTTTTTTTAAATCCCAGCCCCAAAATTTTTTAGTCTGATGCAAAAAGATCAGAAATGGGGCAAGGGTTCACTTCAAAGTTGGCTTTTCTCTCCCCAAAATTTCTAGGTATGTGCAATGTTAACCTATATGTGAACCCTTGACTCAAAAAGACAGCTCATCATTACTTAAAATTTTTTACTTGTTCTCTTTTTTTTTTCACTCTGGCAGAGAAGATCAAAAACAATATAAAAAACATTTCATACTGGTTAGAGCAACATAAAAAACAGATGCTGACTCAAATTCAAAAAGTTCATTACCTACGAATTTCTAGCAAATCCTTAACAGTATTATTTTCAATAACACTTTAATCCTTTGCTGGGGACTATCAAAAATTGGGAGTTTTGTGACTATTCAACATAAAAGCGAGTTAAAAAAAACAGTAAAACTTAACATTTAAAAAAAATTGTTTTATAAATCATCAGAGTCTAACAACCCATAGGGCTGTTCACTAAGGGGCGAGCTAAAGTCTTGCCTGCAGGCTGTGAGGTTGCTGGCATCTCCCAGATAGAACCAGTATCTTGCACTGACACAGACCTAGTTACTGAAGGAATGACGTTCTGATCGGATATTCTGCAAAAGAGAAATAAAAAAAATTAAACTGTTCTTGTCATTTTTAAAAATAAAGAGGGACTTCCAGGTTATTCTAGGGAGTTTCAGGTTATTTAGCCAGAACGTGCCTTCACTGCTTTAGGGGATGTGTAACAGCATTACCAAAGCGCTGAGGAGCAAGCCAGGACAAAGGCACAACGACCCCACTTTCGGGCTCCTCGGGGTCAGCAAACGCTGATTTCTATAGAGTGGGTATGCATGCCGTCTTCAAAAACCAGGACTGTCTCCGTAAGTCACAGACCAGCATATTACAATGACAAATATTCAGGCTGTAAGTCAAAAGGTCTTTTAATGCTGTCTCTAAACCATTCCATGTGTCACGTCAACCAAGTTTTTAGCCCGTTTGCCCAGCTATTAAATGAAGACCTAGGGCCTCCCTGGTGGCGCAGCGGTTAAGCACTGTGCTGTGGAGCTGTCGGCAGCGGCAACGCAAGTTCGATGCCTGGCCAGGGAGAATCCCACATGGTGCGGCAGACCTCTCCTGCCTCGCCCACTGCTCCCCTCAGCAGTGTATTTCTGATCTGCCTGTTCTGCTCCCCGCTCTGTCTCTGGTGAACCCTCTCGCCACCCCACGCCTCTGGCCTGTACCCCAGCTTGTATGTATAAATAAAAAATAAATCTTAAAAAAAAAAAAAAATAAATGAAGACCTAACCAATGAACCTTCTTACTTCACAGGATGGGTTATGACTCAAAAGAGAAATATGGAAGGTTTTGGTTAAATGAGCCAGCAAGGTTTTTAAGAATAGCGCCTGACACCCTTGTGGGAGATGCAATAAACACTACCCTGAATGATAATCTGAAACAGCACAAATTGAAGACTTTTGGCACAATTTCCCTTTCCTCACACCTCCCTTAATGATTCTGGGTTCAGAAAAACTAACTATGTGTAGCACTTTTAAATGCTTTTCTTGACAGATCATGGATAAAAATGAGATTAAACTTCTAGATTACAGTTTTTTGTTGATGGTTCCCTATGACTCACACAGCTTCTCAAGCATTATTATTCTTTGATTATTATTCCAAGTTGGTCCTCTGTGAGTAAAAAGACCAAATAAATACTTTTCCTTCAGCTTAATTATTTTTTTTCCCCACAAACTACATTTTTTCCCCATGTAACACGCAGATACATGCTCTGGGCATCTTGGTACCAGACTTCACACACTGTATACCAAAGTTCCCTTGCTTTTTCTTCCTTAACACACACGACAGAACACACCACAGAGGGACCACCGACCTCATCTTCAGAGCCTGGAACTGCTGGAGAAGCAGTGCCAACTGCTGCTGCTGCTGGGAAGACAGGGCTGCTTTCTGCTGTTGAGCCAAGACCTGTGCATACTGTTGTCTTCAAAAAAGTAAAACCAAGTGTGACTTGTCTATCCATATTTTACTCACTTTACCAAGACATGAAAGACAAAGTTGAACCCACCACCCAAAATAACACCATTAGAAAGAGCTATTAACTCTATTTCTACCATTCTTCTGTAACAGTAGCACAGAAAATTCTATATATCATTCTAGAATGAAATGCATTAGACGGCATGTTTCTGAGTGAAAGAGGGCAGTAAAAATACATACCACAGGATGTCAAAGGTGGCAAACTCAAGATATTAACAGTCTTTTATTAGGAAACAAGTGAAAAATAAAATTCAAACTAATAGCTGTTTCCAAATCAAACACCCTTTGCAAAAATAAAATCACTGGTATTAAAATTCTCAAAACTATGTTCCACCTTAGAAAACTTTAAGGTGAGTTTTTTTGTTTTGTTTTTTTTACTAGATCAGAACTGGACAAATTTTTTCCTGTAAAGAGGCAGACAATGAGTATTTTTGGCTACTCAATTCTGCCACTGCAGTGCGAAAAGCAGCGAGAGACTACACACATATACACCCACCCAAGTGGGTGTGGTCGTGTTTCAATAAAACTCTGCTTTATAAAAAGACAGGGAGAGGGTCAGTCTGCCAACTTCTGCACCCAACATCAATAAATCTTACTTCTATGAAATGGTCGCACACCCATTCTGCCACCATGCCACACCTCTGCTAACAGTATAAGCTTTCACTTCTTTTCCACCCTGTTTTTTTCTCTGTGGCATTCAAATTTGAACCATTTAGGTGGTACTTAATTCTTAGAATGCTTGCTAGTTGTAGCTTTATAAGCTTAAGAGTTTATAAAACTATGGCTATGTATCGTCTTCTGAAAACTTCTATTATTCAAGGAGGTAATACCAAACTCAGATTTTATGGTGGTAACATGGCCCTGGCTGGGTGGCTGAAGTATCCCATGAAATTTCAGTTCCCTGATGTTGAAGGTCACACTTGGGGAAAGGTGCTATCTCTTGGCCCTTTAGATGCTGCAGTGCTCCCCCCCACACCACTAGCTCTTACTGTATTAAGAACTGCTGGTACTGGAGGTGCTGCATTTGGTATAAGGCTGTGAGTTCCTGCTGCCTGGTCAGTCGTTCCTGGTCCAACTCTCCCTGGGAATGAAACGTCGGGGGAAGAAACATCACTGAATAAATCGCTAAGATCACAGAAGCCATTTAGTACATGTATCTGAAAGAAAAATGAACCCCATACTTTCACATCCCACTCCACCTTTATATACAAAATGCTTAACTATAAAACTTGGGCATCTTAAACTAAGCAGTGCCACCTGCTGGAAGAAGTTGGTGTCTGCATTATAAGAGGCCCATGGATGGATAAAAAGGTCCTTATTTTGACTGCTGTTCTCTTAGTCGGCCCAAACTGAATGTTGTATCACAATCCAGAGCTATTAGTTTAACTCAAAAAATGTATAATTCCCCCAACATTAACAGAAATTTATAAATGTAGCGATCACGTAGCAATTATAGAAATGGGACAAAAAACAAAGGAGAACTCTCTAAAGGTTAAAGGAAATGTTATGGTAGGGATTTCGTAAGGGCACATAATGGAGACAGGGAGACACTCTAAATCTTTCTAAAGATGCGGAGAAATCTTAAATTACAAAGAATATGAAAGTTTTTGAAAACTAACTCTCTACTTTAAAAGTAGCTGTTTCTATTACTATTAAATCAGGAGTTAGAAAAATGAGCAATAGTAAAATCCTGTTGTTTTTCATTTCTATTTCCAATAATGTGGCTGGAATTTAAATTTTGAAAAGTTATAACTGGGAAAAAAGAATGAAATATGAAGTACAAAATAAAAAATAAAACTTAAAGGATGATATGATATACTCTAAGCTTAAGCAAACTATGAGTGAATACAGCCAGCAGTTAATATCTTTATTGCACTGCTGTACAATGTATTTTGGAAGAAAATGTTTGATATATGATGTGAGGTAGGGCTCATCTGAAATCAGGAATCTTTTTCTTTCTCATTAAAGTACCGGAAGATAAAAGCTATGCTAGAGTAATCTAAAACATCTACATGAAAACCTAAGTTTCAAGGGATATATCATCACAGCGAACTCTCTACTTGGTGCTATTCAGAGCAAAGGTAATAAATGACAGGAAGCAGAGCTCCCCATGGTTTTTTTCCCCCCCCCTTAAGCAGAGCTGACTGTGGCTCAGTGTCATATCGCTGAAAGCCAAGGAATAGACTAGAGCACACATGTCAGCTCCCAGTGATAAACGTTTCATCAATGAAACATTCAAGATAAATATTCATCCCAATCTCAGAGTAGGGAAATAAAGCTCACACTTGGTATATACATTAAATTAACATATAAAAACACATGTCCTCACACATGGCATTTTTCTCCTTGGATTTAATACAGAAATGTCAGAAATAATTCCCCTCACCTAGGGATCTTCATTGCTCACAAACTCTAAGAGGTCTCAACCCATCAATCCATCAGTGAATTATGAGATTAATAACTGGGTCAAGATCAACACTTATGTGTTTTTATTTTTTTAAGAATGAAATAGAGGAAATAGATGCATAGCACAAAGCATTTGTGAAACTTTGCCTTGCATACACACACACACACACACACACACACACACACACACACACACAGAGAGAGAGAGACAGAGAGACAGAGAGACAAGAGAGAGAAGGGAGAGAAGTGAGAGAGAGAGGAAGGGAGGGAGGGAGGGAGAAGTGATGCAAAACTTTTTAAACTATGGCCTGTGGTCAAAAAAAGTTTGAGAGTCACTGTTCTTACCTACAACCTTCCTTAAATACAGGGGTTATGTCTTAATCATTTTCATGTCCTAAGAACCTACAATAGTGCTGAGTCCAGGCCCTCAATATACAAGAGAATAAACTGGTGATACAGAAATACAGTGTTCATACTTAAAGGTTTTTGACTGTGGCCACTTTTCACTATGGCTAGTCACACTAGACACTCCAAACTGGAGAAGGGAAAATGAGGCACAGGTCCAAAGCCCTCCAAAAGGAAATCTACTGGAGGAGGATTTCCCTCTGAGGGTATTCCAGGTTCCCGTATGCTAACTACAAAGACTAAGTTATGATCTGTTTTTAGCTGAACTACTAGTAACTAATCTAAAAAAAGCATTCAAAGTACTCCAAAGCACTGAAATTTTGTATCAGAGACATCTGCTTTAAGGGTAGACCCTCACATTTAGAAACTTTGAGCCAGAAATCAAGAGGTGGGCCTCCCTGGTGGCGCAAAAAGTCTCGGTACTATGAAGCTATCCAGAGCCACTGCAGCACGATTTTGATACCCGGCCAGGGAGCTTCCCACATGGCGCAGCAGACCTCTCCTTCGTCGCCCACTGCTCCCCTCAGCAGTGTGCTTCAGTCGACCTGCCTGTTCTGCTCCCCACTCTGTCTCTGGTGAATCCTCTCACCACCCCACACCTCTGGCCTACACCCCAACTTGTATGCATAAATAAATCTTTAAAAAAAAAAAAGAAATCAAGAGGTAAAGGCAGGGGGAGGGGGCAAAAAGAGAACATGACTCCTAACTAGAGGCCACAGGAGCTCAGAGAGCAGAAACCGATGAAATACGGCAGACACAGGTAAGAGCTCCTGAAATGAGCTGAGAGAGGTAAAGAGCAAGAATATGCAGGACCCGGTCAGCAGGTCCATTTATTAGTTAAAATATCATTTTACAGTTCTAACCTATGAATTTAATTTATACACTGAGGGACCGTTTATTGAAGGGGAGGGGTGAGAGGAAGATGGGCACAGATATTTGAGTTTTGAAAAGATCATCATAGATGGCTAGGCTGAGAGTCATTTCAATTATTTCCAAAGAACTTCAGTTTCTTCCTCGGGCGTTTTAACATCCGGGTTATTCCGCGTCTGCCAGATGTTCTAAGGGAGTTGTAAGGTACTCACCATATGAGGAGGAGGAGCTGGACCCGGAGAGAAGGGAACCCTTCCCCACATTTTCATGATATCACCAAGAGGTTGGAAGCTTTCATCACATGCTCTCTTCACCAATAAAGACATAGTAAAATAGCCTGCCTGAAACCATTCTGCCATCTCCTGATTATTGAAGGGACCTGTAAAAGCACCAATTAAACAGAAGGGCAATAAGAATCCTTTTTGAACAAAGAGAAAAAATATTTCCTGAGTCCCATCCTCATGCAGAGGTAACAACTTATTTCAGGTGGCACCTGTCAAGTATCTTGAGTATCTTAATTCATCTCCAAAGGTGGTGAACAGACTTCTAACAGAATACAACAGAAACTATTCTGAAATAAGCCTTCTGTTTACACATCCCAAATTCACAGCAGTGCTTTAATTATTTTAAAGGGCATAATTAGCTCCATCTCACTTCATCTCTATAAACCATTTGTCAGAAAAATATGGTACCAAAAAAAGTATCTGCTGGACTCTGTATCTCTTAGGCATAGAGAATATAAACATGCAGGGTTGAATACTTTGCTCTAATTTTCACTTTTCCCAGAGATTGATGGTTAAGCAAAATAAATCAATGATCAATTAAATTAAGACAAACTATAACTTATTTACCTAGGTAAGACCAAGTACGGCCTTGGTAAGGGAAAAAGAAAATAATCACCTTTACATACCTTATAATAAAAAACTATCAACTATTTTATATATAAAATTAACAAACGCCTCTGATAAATAATCACTAATTACTGAGCAAATACTGACTGAACATAGATTATGTCAACCTAGGCAGATAGAGCAGTAAAAAAAAAAAAAAAATCATGGAACAGCCACTTCAGGAAGACAGTAGGTATTTTTTCCCATTCCTCCTGTTAAACACAACTAAAATCTCTGGACTTTATAGAGCAGACAAACAGCAGAAGACTCTAGAAGGTGAAGGAAGGGCAGCAGACTCCAACCAAGCACCTTGGGGTCTGAGGAATAACGCGGTGGTTCATGCCCTGGGTTTTCATTTTACCTCCTATATTCCAGAATGGAGCTGGCACGAGACACATGACCCAACTACACGCTGCCTACAAGTCACTTCAAACACAGCAACATAGGCAGGTCAAAAAGTAAAAGGATAGAAAAAGACCTATCACGCGATCATTAGTCAAAAGAAAGCTGGACTAGCTTGCTATCCTAGTACCAACAGACTTCAGAGCGAAGAAGTGACCAGAGGTGTAGCAGAACATTAACAATAAAGGGTCGAGCTGACAAGAAAACACAGCGATCATAAAAGTGTATGCACCAAACAACAATGGTGCAACATACATAGAGCAAAATGTGACAGAATTGAAAAAAGAAAACAAATCCACAACTACAGCTAAAAGACCTCACCACCCCTCCCTAAACACGTTAGAAAAAATCAGCAAATTGCAGAATTCAACAGCACCACCAATTAACAAGATATAACTGACATTTTTAGACATTGAAATACACATTTTTTCCCAAGTACCCATTAACATAATAGCAAATTCAACTACACTCTGGACCATATATCTAAGTTTTTAAAAACTGAAATCACATGTATAAGCTCCCACATCTCACAAAGCTACAAAAATCCTAAGAAACAAAAAATAAAACAGAGCAGAAATTGATGAAACTGAAAACACAAAGAGTAAAAATACAATAAAGCTGATTCCTTGAAAAAAAAATCACTAAAATTAACAAATCTCAAACGTGAGTGACAAAAAGAGAAGTGAATAAATTACTAAAGAATCAGGGTATATAGCACTACAAACTCCACAGACAATAAAAAGATAATAAGGGAATACTACAAACCACTCTACATACATAAATCTGGCACCTTACATGAAGTGGGCTAACTCGTCACAAGACAAACTACCACGACATATCAAGTATCAAGTATCAAATATCAAGTAGATCATTTAAATAGCTCTAAACTATTAGGGAAACTGAATTTGCAATTTAAAAATTCCTAAAATAGAAACTCCAGATGGTTTTTAACTGGCAAATTCTACTAAACATGTAAAGAAGAATTAACACCAACTCTAAATAACGTCGCCCAGAAAACAGAATAATTCCCAGACCATTTTATGAAGCTAACATTACGCGATGCCAAAATCAGACAAGCACCAAAGAAACCTACATCATTATCCCTCATAAGCAGAGATATAAACTCCTTAACGAAACACCACCAAATAGGATTCTGCAATATAAAAAAAGAACTAGAGACCACGGCCAAACAGAATTTGTTCCAAGGACACAAAGCTGGTTCAAAATTCAAAGGCCAATCAATGCAATCTACCATATTAACTGGCTAAAATCATGATATGAAAAAACATGGTCCTATCATAGATGCAAGGAAAAAAAATTCAAAACCCAATCATGACTTAAAAAACAAAAAAACCTCTCAGAAAATAATGTACTTCCTCACCTTGACAACAACCCAGCAACTAGTACTGCACTTAGGATTAAAGACAACGCGTCCCCCAAGATAGGAATAAAGGGAAAAACAAGGCAAGTCTGTCTATTCTCCACCTTTCATTCAATGGTGTTGGGCTAAACAGGCCATAAAAAGTATACAGATTGGAAAAGAAAAAACACGATGCCTAGTTGCAGGTGACAGTAATGTCTACATAAAAAATTCGCTGCAACCTAACAACAAATCTAGAACTATCCATGTAAGAAAAAGACTGAAACCTTTTTCAAAACTGAAAACTCTGGGGATTACATCAAACCAAAATGTTCTGCACAGAGAAGGGATAGGGCGCCTACCAATCGGGGAAGATGCCACCACCGCACACCCGGCGAGGGGTCCGCGTGCAGCCATCCCCACATGGGCACGGAACACTCTAAACCTTGACCACAGCAGTGCCAGCACCCTGGCAGTTATGCTGCACGACAGCTGTGCAAGAGGTTACCACTGGGGGAAACGGTTGAGGGGACATGGGGCCTGTGTTACTGCTCACAGCTGTGTATGAAAGCTGCAAGTATCTGAAAGCAAATTTAAAATACGTGTCCTGCTTTGATGCACCTTACATTCTACAGGGGTGTGAACAAATGACGACAATACAGAGAGAACCAGAAGCCACAGCTGCCATGAGGAGTGAAAAGTGCATAAGGGGACTGAGAAGAAAGGGAATGAGGTCACAGGGGCTGTGCTCGATAAAGCACTAAGATGAAACTGACTCTAATACAGTTGACAACCAATTTCAGGTAATAAGCAAAGATTTCAAAAGCAGAAATGCAGAGCCAACAAATGTCTTTGCAGAATTTCTCCCCTTCTAGCCTAACTTACACACCATACAAACATTATAAGGGATGAGTTTCTATGTGGCACTATTTTTCTCAGAGATTTTTCATGGTTTTTTATCACCTCTACTTTATGATACAACTCTGCTTTACCGAAACATCTGGCAAGGTCTCCCAAGACTGCTGCCACTCCTTTTTCACAGCAGGGAGAATACAGCACAAAGACTATGGGACTAAGTGACTCACCTGTCTGGTTCACTAGCTGGGGTGCTGGAACTATTTAGCTAATGACTGACCCTACAGTAATCGCATCCTGCCTTGTATTCTACTGATTTTCACCGGACCCCTCCCACTGAAATCATGAAGTACTATGGGTGGAGCCTAAAAAATGCATCCACATATTTTAGAACCTTTTAAAAAGGCTATAGAGAGTCAGTGCCTGCAGCACTGACTACTTTAGTTATTATAATGCAAGTTAAGTTAAATAATAAACATTTTAAAGACTCTAGAATTAACAGCAGACATTTCTATACTTACAGCAGAACAACCTACCTTGAATTTCTCCCTGAGGATCTTTGTAATACCACTTCTGCATTGCTTCATGCATCAATGGAACTGAGACACCCTTAGCTCTATGTTCTTGCAGTTTTGATGCCAGTCTCTCATCATCCAGTGCACTGTCTTGGAGATAAGCAACCATCTTCTCAGCTTGCTAATAAAAAACACAAACAAAAAACCAATTAGAGAAACAAGTATTTCTAAATACTTCTACACATAATAAAAACACCATACTGATCTGTGAAAAGCATAACAGCCATGTTTTATACATAACTCTTCCAACAATGCCATGAAATAGCTACTATTCCCATTTTACAGAGGGAGAAACTAAGGCTCAGAGATGGCAAATCTTACATGAGGTGTCAAAATTATTAAGCAAAACACAAACTGCTTCATATAAAAGCACAGGCTTCTACTCCACGTGTTAGGGAGAGTGCATGTTCAACTAATAAGCTATGGTCAGTTCTAAATGATTAACCCTCTAAAAACATGGGTCTTAATAGAACAAAAGGTTCCACTAATAACTACAAATAAAATCTTTTACAGAGTTCAACAAAGACACTGTCTCCTTTCTCCCCCTCCTTTTTTTTTTTTTTTTTTTTGCATTTCCTGCCACCAATCACCCTTACCCTGAAGGAAACTGAAATTCTTTTGCGAAAGCAAACTACCGTTTTCGTTCATACAGCACTATATATACAATCTCAGGGAAATCTAGAGACATGAATAAGATGTTAATATCCTGAGAGTTTAACTATTTTCCCTGCTCCATTTGGCGCCCATCAACAGCTGCTTGGATTAGCCATTTTTGGCATTCCATTAATTTCCAAGAAGAAAAAAGAAAAGCAAACAGCTGAGGGCAACCTCAAAAGAGCAAAAAATAACCTAACATAATGACTACTACATAGCAGAAACTTATAAGCATGAAATGATTTGAAAGACAATTACTCATACAAATAAATACTAGATATACAAACAACTTTTCCAGTGCAAAAAGTCCTACTTTTGCACATGCATTTAATGTTTTCCAGCTCTTATGGCCTTACATGATTTTTACCTGCTCTAAATGCTTGAGACCCTCCTCATCATCTGGCTCTGTGGAAACACCGCCCATACCAGGAGCACCTACGACCGGCGTTTCAACTGGCCGGAGGGCAGGACTAGGACTGGGAACAGGAGGTGGAAGTATGAGAAGAGGAGAGGCTGTATCTGAAGGAATCTGTGACAGGGGCTGCTGGACATCAGCAACCATTTCTAGAGGGGAAAAAAAAGCAGACAAGTGAACACGCTTTAAAACATACACTCTTAGAAAAGATAACTCTACATCATCAAGTTGGGCAGCTGGTTAAATGGGCTCAGCAAAAACATGAGAGGTCATAAACACAGTGTTTCTCCCCAGAATGAGAGACGCACCTCCACAGAAAGACAAAACACAAGGGTTAAACGTTATCTGGATGATCCTTTTACAAAGTCAACCTGTGTCATCAGAACATTCACTCAATATTACAGCTCTACCTCTTGAAAACAGTCAATCTAATCCTTTCTTTAAGGCTGAATACTAAAGAGAGTTAACTGACAGTCTTCTCAAAGATGTCCCATCTCATCATTGAAGCCTTCATTAAAAATATGCAATTACCTTGAATAAGTACCTATTTCAAGTTATAATGAATATAATTTAATATATCACATTTTGAAGTATAATGAAAGGCACTTGGAGTCTACCTGTACAGTGTAGGAAGTTCTTCTCAGTAAGAATAAAGGCTGCAAAAGAGGTTCTGTCTTGGTTCCTATTTCTAACCCCTCAGTATGCAGGCTCTTAAGTCGGAGAGGGGGATGGAAGTAATTAGATACAACTGCAGTTTCCCCTTTGAAACCTTGTTTGTTCAGTTACAGATAGCTTCTCTAAATTCCTGTTCCTCTCACTCTTTCCTCTCTTTGTCAAATTTCTTAAAAGGACAGTCTATCCAAGTTATCTCCACCTGCCTGCCACCCAGGCGTGCTATAATGTGACTTCCACTCTCATCCTCTCCAATAAGGCTTCTCTCTCAAAGATACGCAGTGACCCAAAGTCCCCAAATCCAAGGGCAATTCCTAGTCCTCATCCAACCTCTTAATAAAATCTGACATTATTTACCTACTTCTGAGGAGAAAAAAATCTCCATCCTGAGTTTTTCTGTCTCTGAAGATTTGTCTCTGGCTCCTTTTACCTACCCTCTAAAAACAGAAATTACCAAGGTGCTATTATCAGTCCACTTTCTCCTCACATTATTAGGTCATCTCTGAAAGTTTCTTTCTCTCTCTGGCTTTAAACTTTCCAATCTAGTGTGTCTAAGTGTGGTCACTCACTTGCACCTGCTAAGTGTAACTTACACTTACACCCTCACTCACAACTGCTCTCTGTCCACTTCTATTTCACATCTCAACACCACTTCAGAATCAGTGTTCAAAACCGGATTCATCATCTCCCCTAATGCGCTCGCCCTCCGCCCCCTCTCCTACTAGGGACAATGCAGTCCTCTAAGGCATCTCAGTCATCTTTGACGCCTCCCGCTTCTTTGCACCGTTACAAGAGTGAGGCTGCGTCTTGCCAGTTTCTCCTCCGAAAGCCAAGCCGCATTCTCTCCTTGCAGACGCACCCAGCGCTGGTGACTGCAGGAGCCCATCTGCCACCACAACACACAGCTGTCAACTCCAAGTTTCCATCATGCTTCCCTCATCGTCCTTTCACACCTCATACTTCACCAACTAAACAGAACAGGACTGTATGGCACCTCGCATCCAGGCAACATCAAACAAAAGGCTTCTGTGCAACAAAAGCAGCAACCAACAAAGTGGAAAAACAACCTAAGGAACAGGGAAAAATATCTACAAATCACATATGTAACATTACTAAAATAGATAAAGAATTCATACACAGGGGCCTCCCCGGTGGCGCAGCGGTTAAGCGCTGCGCTGTGGAGCTGTCGGCAGCGGCGATGTGAGTTCGACGCCCGGCCGGGGAGAATCCCACATGGCGCGGCAGACCTCTCCTGCCTTGCCCGCTGCTCCCCTCAGCAGTGTATTTCTGATCTGCCTGTTCTGCTACCCGCTCTGTCTCTGGTGAACCCTCTCGCCGTCCCACGCCTCTGACCTGTACCCCAGCTTGTATGTATAAATAAAAAATAAATCTTAAAAAAAAAAAAAAGAATTCATACAACCCAAGAACAAAAAAAATCAAATAAAACGGACAAAAGGCCTTAATAGACCTTTTCCCAATGACATATAAAGGCCAGCACATGAAAAGATGCTAAGAATCACCAGTCATCAGGGAAATGCAAATCAAAACCACAGCAGCTATCACCTCACGCCAGTCAGAGCCCCACATCAGAGAGACATGCGACAATACGTGTTGGCGAAGACGGGAGACCAGAGCCTCTGCGCTGCGGACGGGACTGTGAGCTGCCACAGCCACCGTGGAAAACAGTATGGGAGACCCGTGACAGCTAAAATTAGAGTAACTGTGTGATCCAGCAAGCCCACTTATTTAAATAAAACAAAAACACTATCTTGTTAATAGTAGCATTATCGGCAGGAGCCAAGCCATGGAAAAGAACCTAAGTATCCAAAGAAAGATGGACACACACAAAATGGATTATTATTCATTCATAAAAATCAGGAAAATGCTGCCATTTATGACAACTTGGATGCACTTTGATAGCATTATGCTAAGTTACTGAGACAGAGAGAGAAAAATATTCTATGACCTCACTTACACAGGGACTCTTTAAAAAAAGAAAAACCGCCAAGGTCGTAAGAAAAGAGATCAGATTTCAGGTTACCAGAGGTTGGAGGGCACATGTGGATTGAAGGAGGGTGGCGAGAAGGTACAAACTTAAGAGTTACAAGATAAATACTAGGGATGCAACATACTACACAATGAACACAGTGTACAATGCTGTGTGACAGAGAAAGTGTTAAGAGCAAATCCTGAGAGTTCTCATCGTAGGTGGAAACTTTTTCTTTCTTTTTTTGCTTTCTGCTTTTGCTGTATCTATCTAAGATGATGGATGCAACTAGTATGTGTAAGCTACACCCCCATTATGTTAGACAGCTGAAGCTTAATACAGTGTGGATCGGTCCCACTCCCTCTGCTTTAGCTTTCACCTCAACCTAGCACTCGAACATCCTCGCCTAATCCATCAGCTTTACCTCCCTCCGAATTCTATTTGTTATTCCAAGACAAATCCAAAGACAGTTGCTTCTAAAAGCATTCCAGGAGTCTGCCAAGGGGAACGTGGATCGTTACTTTCTGCCCCATGCTTTGTGGTAAATACGGACTTTCAATCTTTAATGTACACCTATGGGGCTTTCTCAAAATACACACGTCAGGACCCCATTCCAAAATCACCTAGAATAAGACCCAGGCATGAACAGTCAGGAGAAAGCAACACTGGAGCACATTATAAGTGAATGAAGACAACTACAAATGAAAGAGACCTCAAGACGTCCAAGTCTCACAGTGCCTGATATATATAGTAGAGATGTAAATGAGTGCTGACTCACTTGTTCAACTTTATGCTAGACATTAAAAAAACAAACTGAACGATGTAAACCAACATGATCTCAATAAAAAAATCTGAAAGGAGCAGGTCTTCACAATGTATTGCTGCGTTGGGATAGTGCTAGCTATAGAAGGAACAAGACGCTTAGCTTGGGAGCGCAGGGTAGGAGAGAGTCTGAGGCGTGGGGAGCGGCGCGTCTAAAGCACGATGGCAGAGGCTGTGAGGCTGGGCTGAAGCGCAGAGAGGCAGGCAGATGCCAGATCACGCAAGGTCTCGCAGGCCATGTTCAAAGGTGTGAATTTTTACGGTGAATGAATCTGTTAGTCCTCCAACATACACATTATCATGTCACTTTTTAATATGTATAAGAAGTAACATGGAAATGACATTAACATTGCTTACTGAGGAATAGGAGCAATTTCAAATCAATACACTAACACTGGCGAAGGAAATACACTTAGAGCTTGTTCTCTAGCCAAGGTGATGGGACTTCCTTGGACTCACGCATGCTCACTTCTAGCCTCTCTCAGCTCAAGGGCACTGTGGTGAGTCACATGGACACACGGAGGGCCATCACGCAAAAGGGACATATTAGCTGATATGGGGCTCAAACTCCTGCACGAGATCCCAAACCCAGTTTGCTCGTCTGAAAACAGGCCGGCTGTGTCACAGAAGCCTAGAAGTGAGACTTCTGAACTCCACCCTTGCTTCACCTACACTGTTCTGGTGAATTCTGGGATGAACGCAGACGTGGGCAGCAGCACCGATGAAGGATGCCAGTAAGACGGTCTACGCCAGCGGCCCGCGACTAGCGGCAGCCGCCGACAAGCCTGCCCGTCAGTGCCCGCCGGCCCCGCACATACCGTCCCCTCTGCTGGGCGCTTGGGCTGGCACACTGCTTTCTGGCCGACTCTCTTCTTCAGCCTTTTCTGTTTGCTCAGTTTTGAGTTCCTCTTTCCTCTCAAACTGCGGTGCTTCCTGAGGCTGATGGTCTGAAGGAGAACCTGGTCTGGCAGAAGAGGATGAGGTTTGGGCTGTTTCCTCACTAGCTTCTGTAACATGAAATAATCTCAAATCAACAACTTGGGAAACTGAAGGCTTGATGAAAAAATTCAAAAGGTCAAAGATAAAATGAGCCTCACCACCTCCTGTTCTGTCTGTCTTCTCCCCCTCCTTCTTATGCATCTTATCGGGTTCTTTGGCTTCTTCATTAGGGCTCCCCTCGGAGTCAGAGCCCTCCTCCCCCTCCTCCACAGGCCGGAAGTCCATCTCCTGCTCTTCCGGAATAGGCTCTTTTTGTACTTTCTGTAGCAGGAGAACAAAGGGGAGGTTCGGCAAGCATATTTAGTTTTGGCAGAAGATCAGTACCCACCGTGACAGTCCAAACAAATTTCTTACCTTTAGAGAGAGGAATGCTCCAGAGGAATCGAATGTGCCCATTTCTTCTTCAGCATCCTCTAAGCACCACTCGGGCAGACTGTCCCTGTCGTCATCTATGCTCCCGCTGCCGGAGCGCACCCTTCGGTAACCCCGCTCGTCATCCCGATCTCGAAAGTCAAACTCAAACCTTCGCCGTCGTTCCATGTGCTCCCGCCAGCCTGCAGAACGAGGGCCGTCTGGGGTAAGGGAGGAGGAGCACACAACCCTTAGATAAGTTTAATGACTATCTGGAAAGGAAGATCATGGATTGGGAATAAAGGAGAAAACTGCAACTGAAAGCAAACGCACGTGGACGAACCTAAATTAAATAAGTTTAGAGCTCAGCACATCTATGACCTCAAAGTGACAACAGTTAATTGTCTTCATCAAGTACTGAGCCATACAACATACTCTAGAGCTTTGAAAAAATAAATAAATCACTTCCAAAGATACTTTTACTCAAAATACACATTTAAAGAAGGTGTGTATCTGACTAAAACACTGCTTATCCATTCAGATGGCCTACCCCTAGCCGAGACCACACACTCAAGTCCTCACCTTCCTCCATTTAGCAGGTCTTAAAGCAGTTTCTTTTCACAAAAATATCATTGTTTAGGTATAAGACCAACTCCCCGTGTCAATTCATGGCAGCAAGCTCACTGTGCCTACTTGCCAGCGGCAAGATCCCACTCTGCAATGCTGATTCCCAACAAAGTGTCATGGAATTATAACACTCACAAATTTCATAAAGATATTATATAGTCCACTATCCAATTTCATAGTTTGAGAAAAACTCTGACACAGAAGTAACTTTCATAATGGCAAAGCAAAACTAAAATCCGGTTCTGCGTCCTCTGCTGCTTTTTCCACAATAACATGCTTATTCTCTTCCCCTTTTCTCTCATCTCTTAGCTCTCCCTAAGGAGCTTTTATTTCCGTGTAATACCCCCAGGGACATTCCTAAATCCACCCTAGCATACTATTCACTACATTTACTTTCCAACAGAAGAGAAGTGCCTAAGAATAAAAGATACTAGTCATTGGGGAAAAAAAAAAAAGGAAAAGGAAACTTGTTAAAATCTTATAAACCTGAGTATTAAAAGAACCTTGAAGAGGAAGAAGGTATTAATTGATTAGAATTCCCTTTACTTGATGGCTTTCTCTGCTTGAGATACACTGAAAAAAAAAACAAGGCCCAAGTTTAATGGTCTTATTACTGAGGCCCAATCTGCTAAAACCATCAATCTAAAAATCAAACTGAAAACCAAAAGGCAAACTATTAAAATGCCAAGTACAGGCAGTATCTCCGAAGTCACTTGCCATATGTAAGTGAACAGCCCCACACTCTCTACCTTTAACTTGCAACAATAACCAAAACACCCTACAAAAACTGAAGAATTTTATGCCGAGATTGCTTAAATGCATGCTACTCAAAAGATGTGTCCCTGGCCAAATGCTGAGTTCCAGCGCACTGCGCCCGCCCCAGGGCTTGCAAGCCGTCTGTAAGTATGCACCACGATAGGGATCGGCGCTCCCAGGCACCTGGCACATGGTTCCCATTACAAGTTTCCTAAGTTCAGCTCCCAGAGCGGGTGCTCCATTTAATGCGCCCATCTCCATACCTATGAGCTGTATCAAATTTCTGTCTCATAATTTTGTTGTCATCTTATCAATAAAATTTTATTCATGAAACTAAATATAGCAGACAAGGCACACGGTAGCTTGTTAAGACTCCACTGCTTTAGAGATCTTATATCAGAAGTAAACTTTGATACTACTTTCAAAAAATTATTTTAAAAAATTTAATCACACTCCAATAAGATTAACTATAATCTAAGAAAGGTTAAGACTAACTTAACAACGGTTATATTCAGACTCAACCTTTACTGTGCGGGGTTGGAAGAGCAGTAGAGGGTCTTTTTTTTTTAAATGCATATTTACAGTGTTTTTTCAGCCCCAGATACCTTCATATCCCCTAGACTGTCTTTTTTAAATATGTGGATTATAGAAAGTTAACTGTCAAGTTGACAAAATAACTGATACAAACGTCAAATGTTATGGAGAAAGACAGAAAAAAATAGCAGAAAGACAATATACATCCAAAATCTAGACTGTTGGTGAGGAGGGCCAAGTGGTGGACTATAACACTGACATTTTACTTTGTTTGACTCCCTTTAATAGAATCAACATCAGCCGTTTGGGCTCAGAAACACTGTTCATCTTCCAAAACATTCACCTTGTTTGTTTTCGATCAGCTGGAATTTCTCTTCTCGCTCAGCCCAGATCCTGTCCATTCTTTCACTGAATGCTTGTTGGGAACATAGTCTACAAACCCTCTGCTTACAGGCAAGCTCAGCCTAAAATGCCGTGATGTCTTCAAGAGAACTATAACATCTGGTTGCCCAGGTCACAGACTGACGGGAACTGCCTAGATAACTGTGATGTAAACAATGCCCGCTAATGACAGGAAACCCGCAGAAGAGGCAGCCTCGAGGAGCTGGGTTAGAAGCATCACAACTGTACAAAGAACTGACTTCACTGTCTTTCCATTTTCTACAGCTCCATGAAGCACTCTGAATGGCTCTTACAGTGTTTACTTGCATCAAAACTAGTGGTTTTGCTAATGAGTTGATTTCAAAAAATAATGAAAAGAGTTTTGCATTATTAAAATTTTCCTCTATTAATGGTAAGTTTCCCTTGGCATTTAATTAATAGATAAAATACTGTTATGCATGTGAAATTCACAAGGCACACACAATACCACACTCTGTATGCTTCAGTTCTGCACAACCCCCCAATTCAAATTATAGTGGCATCTGATTATCATGAGGCATGGAGTCAGCGCTCTGGTAGGGAATGAACTTTGACACAAAAGCACCAGTGTCTTCAATTACCAGCATATCCAGTATCAGGGAAGAACAGTTTGCAGCATTCTCAAGAGTCAAACAACTTATAAAGCCACTAATCACTACTATTCTCTCTCCTTTTCTTAAAGTTAGAGAGACAAGAGATGAACTCGTGATTGACCTGGGTTTAAAGTTTATTCTTCAAATAAGCATAAATCACATTTTCAGGTCAAAAACTGGAAATAAAAAATCCTTTTATATGCAGGAAAAAAACAGCCATTTTTAGGAGGAGAACACATCCCTGAGTGTGTAATTATAGTACATGTCTAAGTTTTAAAGCATACTGAAAAAGACTGAAAGAGCTGGGATTCAGACAAAACCAAATGAAACTTTCTCATTACTGCAGTTAAGGGCAGGTATTCCCCACTAAATCACACTATTTGTTCCCAAAATATAAAGGGAAGGAATTTTTAATGCTAAAATTTTTTGATAAGACTGAGCGTGACGACATACACGATTCCTCTTATTTTTTTTCTTGGCCACTTCCCCTCTCCCCGACCGCTCAGGGCTGCTACCAAACCTCCAGAGTGTCGCTCGGCAGCGCTCTTACCAGGGCTGTGGGGCCGCCACCGCTCTCCATCCCTTCGTGACCCCGCGAGCCGCCAACCTCCGTCTTCATCTTCTCCATTCTGTTCCTCCCTAAAGATGCGCCAATTTTCACTTTCTGATCGTATAAATTCATGCTTTCTTCCCAACGACGTTGGTCCACTTTCCTCAAAATTTGGTCTCCCTGTAAAGAAAATAAGGAAACATAAGCCTCAGTCAGTAAGGATTTTGAAAACAGATCTGAGTGCTCAAAGCAAGCTTTTCTGCAAACGTGCATTTCAATTTTTAGGCAGTGTCAATAAATGCAGATATATACTGATTTGTGTTATTAAACACAAAGGTGAATGTTCAGAGACTGAACGATTACTTTTTAAACAAAACTAATGTGTGTGCTAGAAAAGGGGGGTTGGGACGAGACAAGCAGTTGGAAGCGAATCAGCCTTTCCCTTTTACAAGACGCCCAAGATGTCACTCCCCGGAAGTCATCACCAGCAACTGCCGCTCATCGCGCCTTCCCACACCGCCCCGATACTCGGCCTGCACACGCAGCCCCCTCGGAATGTCGCGCTTTCTTTTGTACCCTTGCCGTGTACACTTAGCAGTGTATCTGGCAGTCCTTCCTTATCAGCACAGATTTTTTTATTTAAAGTAATAACAACATTTCTAATTACATGATGTACCTTAATTTACTTAACCAACTTCTATTAGTGGTTCCGCTAAAACAAGATTTATGTATTTTCAACCTTTCTTTTATTCTAAAATATACTGTAAACTCAAAAGTAGAGACTGTGAGATTTAGTTTTTCATTTCTTCTAGCACCTAGTACATTAC
This sequence comes from Scalopus aquaticus, assembly GCA_004024925.1. NCBI lineage: Eukaryota > Metazoa > Chordata > Mammalia > Eulipotyphla > Talpidae > Scalopus > Scalopus aquaticus. The sequence goes on from PVIJ01000896.1 coordinate 138,130, forward strand.
AGCCATACAACAAACTGCTTTAGAACAAAGTTCAAAGCTGAACAACGTCTAGTTTGGTGCAACTCAAGAGATAATTTAATTGTAATACAGGGGCCTCCCCGGTGGCGCAGCGGTTGAGCGCTGCGCTGTGGAGCTGTCGGCAGCGGCGACGCAAGTTCGATGCCCGGCCGGGGAGAATCCCACATGGTGCGGCAGACCTCTCCTGCCTCGCCCGCTGCTCCCCTCAGCAGTGTATTTCTGATCTGCCTGTTCTGCTCCCCACTCTGTCTCTGGTGAACCCTCTCGCCGCCCCACGCCTCTGGCCTGCACCCCAGCTTGTATGTATAAATAAAAAATAAATCTTTAAAAAAAAAAAGAGATAATTTAATTGTAATACAGCCTTTATACCAAGTAACTAAACTGGTACCTTCAAAGGACAAGGTCATTCTAAATTTTGCTAACATATATATATAATTCATAACATTATACAAAAGATACGAAATCTCACATAGGTGGGAAATCTAGAACATAAACCCCAATGTTTATAATAGTAAATTACAATTCTCCCAATAACCACCTCAATTCTTTTCATTAAACCATACTACCAGTGAAGAAAAATTGTACAGTGGCATCTAAGAATGAGGAAATTCTGATTTCTGGTCATCCTCACGCTACGTTTCTTATGTATTACAATTCAACATCTTGTTTGCCCAAGTGATGGTCAGACTGTCACCAAGTACCATTTTATTAAAGGATAAAGTACCTTAGAATAGGGAGGGTGTGACCATTTGCTGGGCAAAATACTACTTACTTTCATATTATAGAAAACCACCTCTAAACTAGCCCCAGCGATCCTGCCTCTGGCCTGTGTGTTCTTTCCTCACCTTAGGTGTGGGCTGGACTTACTGACTCACTCTAACAAAAATACAGCAGAAAAAAAATGTCACTTCTAATATCAAGAATTACTGTGGCTTCCATAGTGGATGATTTTTCGGAGGGAATCCACGTGTCATGTCATGGGGGAGCCCCGGGAGAGGCCCTCAGAGGAGCGGGCCTGCAGCAGTCCTGGAAGTGAGTCTGGATGTAGATCCACCCTAGAGGAGCCTTGAGTGGCTGCAGCCTGGTGAGAACCAGCCAGATCTAGCTCATTGAAACCGCCACACTAAATGTTTGCTGTTTTCAGCCACTAAGTTCGGGGGTTATTTGCTACGTAGCCGTAAGATAATAAAAACACTCATTTATCTGATTTAACCTACATACAGTTCTCAGTATTCCAAGTTATTTTAAACCTGAGAATATTGAGGCTCAAAAAGATAACCTAGGAGAAATGTCCAAAACCACACACTACTATTTAAATGGCACAGATAAGATTCAAATGTTAATCTTCTGACCCATGCAAGAAGTATTTAACGCACAGCCAAGTGTCGTGTCTATATGTGGATTAGAAGGCCTTCCGGATCTCTCTTGCTCAGAACAAGAAGGGACAACCCATTTTACAAAGCGCCACACCCATTGTAAGAGTAGGTGAAAATGTAACTATATTTATAAAAGGGAAACAAGATTAAACAAATCTCTAATGTGTATAAATTGAAAAATGATGGGAAAGGACTTTTAACCCAAGTAACCAATCACAAGTAATATATGTTAGGCACTATGAAATACTTTGGAAATAGAGTTGTAATCCTATGACGGATGTGCTATTAGAAACACTCACTTTACTTTTACACTAAGTCTTTGAAAAAGTCTTGAGTGTATCACAATATACAAAGTAACACTAATAGCAATATCCTAAATCACCTAAAACTGGTCATTATAATTTTTCAAATTGAAAATAAACTACAAAAAAATTAGTTAGTAAAAATAAAAACACTAGTAATCCCTAAACCTTAGGAAAAAATTCTATTTATCTGTGGTTAGCTTTTACATAACTTCATGTTTTATGTATTTTATGCGATCAGTTTACCTACCATTTTTAACCGATTTTTCATGTATGATAGCAAATACTTCTCTGGAATCATCCAGCTCCCTAGTAATATGCAGGATACCTTGCTGCTAAGGCAAAACTGTAGATTATTTCCCTAGTGAACATTTACTTTACAACTGATTTTTTGCAAACGTCATATAATGAGGCAAGAAATATCTGTGTACACATGTAGTTTGCCTTTGAGCTATTTCTTCTGAAAAAAACTTCAAAGTGAAATTACTAGGTCAAATGACAGATGTCATACATTTATACCTTTCCCCCGTAAGAACAGTCAACCACCACATTATTTTATATTATCAACACTAGGTGCAGCTATCCTTTTAAAATGATTGCTACTTTAATAGTTGCAAAATGACTTACGTTACTCAAATATGAATTTTTCATATGTAAAGAGTTTTTCATGTTTATTCCTAACTTTTATTCCCCATATGTAATTTGGTTGCTTGCATTTTTTCCTAAACAAATATCTTCCTTACCTTCATAACTGCCAAATCCTACTTTTCCTATTAGTACCTAGGAATAAGAAAAACACTGCGTTGTCGTAAAAGTCACAACATTATTTTTTCTGGCTTTCAGTTGCCAAGATACGTCATGACTTTTCTGCCAACCCGATATAAAGAACAGGATATGGTTTAAAAGAAATAAAAAGGAAAACTATATGAAGGGAAAAAACTGGTTTTCCTACCTACTGAAAGCTATCCTGTATCTCAACTCTTGGAAAACCTCTACTAGTTGAAATGGTATTTATGCCATTCCTAGTTCCAAAAAGGACTGAAGGTAGAAATTCTGGGGATAAAGAAAAGCACAGTATCAAAGAATAAAGAACTTGGGGTCACTGGACCTGATTTTAAATTCTGCCTCACATTCTGATCTACACACCTTAACTACAAAAGATCCAGTTCCTAATTTGAAAGAGGGTGTGGGGGGAGGGGGGCAGAGAGGTGCAACTGTAGTCACCTGAATTGCCCATTCTAGTGTAGTTAACTGGAACTCTGTAACAGGAGATATCAAATTTTGTTATGCAGTGCTTGCTTCCACAAAGTCCCCTAAAATGCATAATATTTTTGATATAAAATGCTGCACAATAGAGCACTGCAGTAAGAAAGACTGAGGTCACAACTTTCCCAGAAAGTCAAGGAAAATCAGAATAATACAATTCTGACATGCTGAACACATCCCAGCTTAAGCGAAAGGGAGGTGGAGTTTTGCCTGCGAGTGTCACTATCATTTTTATAATATAAATGTGAAAAGGAGTCAAAGACTTTTAAATTAACTTCATTTATCTGTTCATCCTACCTTTAAGAAAACTCACTGTTGAGGTACAGCAATAGAAAAAACTACACTATAATATTAAAAAAGTATACAAATGACAAATGTACAATTCCAAGAATTTTCATAAAGCAAATACAGTCACCAAAGAATTAAAAAAGGAAAATTAGCAGCTCTCAAGTCCTCAAATCCCCCAATTGGCCCTTCTCAAGATAAACACTATCCTCATTTCTATCCCTCAAAATTAGTTTTGCCTGCTTTTGAAATTCTTTATATAGAATGTCGGCTTCTTTCAGTGAACATTATGAGAGATTCATCCACATTGTTACAGAGGACAGTGGCCTGTTCTTTTGACTGGTGTACAAGATCTCACTGCATGAAGAGACCACAATATATTACATTACTCTACTGATGATTTAGGTTATTTCTAGTTTTTTGCTATTATGAATTATACTGCTATGAACATTCCTGAATATGAATTTGGATGATCGTGTTTGTATTTCTTTTTCAAAAAAAGATTTACTTATTTATGCATACAAGCTGGGGTACAGGCCAGAGGCGTGGGGTGGTGAGAGGGTTCACCAGAGACAGAGTGGGGAGAACAGGCAGATTGACCGAAATACACTGCTGAGGGGAGCAGCAGGCGAGGCAGGAGAGATCTGCTGCGCCATGTCGGAATCTCCCTGGCTGGGCGTCGAACTCTCGTAGCCGCTGCCAACAGCTCCACAGCGCAGCGCTTAACCGCTGTGCCACCAGGAAGGCCCAATTGTGTTTCTATTTCTGTTGGTACATACCTAGGAGTGAAACTGCTGGGTCATAAAGTATATTCAACATTAGTAAGTACTATCAACTATTTTCCCAGAGAAAGAGTAAGTGCTGCTTTACCTTTTTTTTTTTTTTTGCTTGTTTGTTTTACTAAGATCTCTAGTGAACATTAATATACGCACGGCCTACACTGACCAACACAATTAAGACATAGGATTAAAAATTTAAGAGACTGACACAGCACCTGTCCAGATTCTAGGGAAACACATGCAAACAAATAACCTAATACATTACAGCTGACAAAATTCATCAATACATCTCATCCAATCCTTGTAAGAATCACAGAAGTCTCTAATACTGCTGGGAGGAAAAGGGTATTTCCCAAGTCACATAACTGGTAGTGACAAAAACAGAAATAGAACCTAGGTGGTTTTAACTCCTGATTCAAAGATTAAGTGACAAGTTAAACTCATAGGAAGCAGCCATAAATTTTAGAAAAATGAAAGTAGGAAGTGGAAGATGCAGGATCTAAGTTTAACAAGTTCTAAAGAGACAGGAGGCACACCGCGGGGGACAGCCAACATTCCTCCAAGGGGGAAGAGGGAATAAATCTATTAATCTCCCAGCAAAAATATCAAAATATATATCCCTAAAAAATCCCAAAGACCAACTTCTTCAATATAAAATTTTACTCTAGAAACTTTTCTTTAGGGGAGGGACTTTAAGCACGATCTAATAAAATACATTTCAAATTACCTCCAATAAAACTGAAAGCTATATTGCATGTAGGAATTACTCTAAAACATTAAAATAAATCCTTTAAAACCCAAATGATTATAGTAAGCGTCTGTCTATGTAAATCTGGATAGGTGAGAGAGAAAGTCAAAGAGAATTTTATCTGTACAATTTGCATTTAAATATATACAAGTATTTGTATGAATATAATTTAAAATAAATGACAAATACTAAAGTTGCTCCTGAGCACCTTAGAAGATGGTGTCTGAAGTTCCTCTCATGTCCAAAGTCTAGGACTCCACAGCGACTAATGCTGAAGTGTGTGAGGGAAATCCGCACGGCCCCTCTCAGCATTTGATATCAAAGTTTTCCTCTTTCTATAACGTCATCATCATGACAAGTTCAGTAACCCAATATTTCAACTGAATTATTTTCAAAATTTTAACAGATTAATTTTTAAACGAGATGATTTAAAACTGAATGAACTGGATAATTTACAAAGTAATGCCAAAATCAGATAGACCTAACCTACACTCACCAAATGAGCTCAGCAGTCACCATCTTTGAATTCGAGCACATACTACCCTGGCATGCTTTGTTTTGTTTTTCCAGAGAAAAGAGTCTACAGGTATTGTCAGTCTTAAAAAGTGTCTATTTATTAAAAACACACACACAAATTTGAAATGCGTTTTTTTCTGCTCACTACAGCATAACATACATGACCATTTTCTAAGAAAACTACATACCATCTACATAAATCATGGTATGTTCTTACATCAACAATAACTCAAGATGTATAAAAGGTGCTGAAGTACAAATGTGTTACATTATAAATATTTTCCACAAGGGCAGTAAATGTTTGGGTTTTTTTCTGCCTTAATTTATTAAGTCTGAATAGTAATCATCTAAAAATTAAATTAAAACGTGGTACTGGTTTTAGTCTGGTCTAATTGAGTGGACTTCCTAAGGAGAAAGAGCAGTAAAAGGGCACCTGTGTGAATGTTTGACTCACAGCCAAAATTGATGTTTATGGAAAACTTCAGATGGAGCAAAGAGGAGCTCAGCCAACAAAATCTACAGCTGTGAGACTTGGAACTTACAAGTGCCCAAACTCCAAAAGCAAAAGTGGAATGATGGGACAGACTTTGAAGCTTGTTTATGTGCAATTTTTTTCTAGCAAGTAACTATGTATTCCTCCATTCATACACACACACACACACACACATTTCTGATCAACACTAAAAACATTTTCTAATACTGGAAAAGGAAAAAACAGTGAAAGGGAATCCCATCCAGGTTCATTTTTTTACTTTTTATGCCCTCAACTGTAAACAAAGCAGGGTGGTCAGGAATGAGTGATTTAAATTCTATATCCAGAGACTACAGTCCCTCACCCAGCCTAAACCCCAAGGGGTAGCTCCACTGGTTAACATGGCTCCTGAAAACACAGCAGTTCCTGGCCGGAGGCAGGGCCTGGAGCAGCTCCCGGAGCACATCAGAATCTCTCTGAAAAAGACTTACGCTATCTAGATAGAGCCCGTGTCTCTACAAGCCCCTGCTGTGGTCGGCTGTTACACACCTACATGCTGCCCACAATCTCTGGGGAAGGCAATCAGCAAGTGAGCTTGAGTGTGCAGAACTGAAAAGAGAGCAGGCATCTATCCTAAAGAAAGCTAAGTAAACTATATAAGAAAGAACACAAGAAATCAAGAACACTGCACTCCAACTAAAGGTTTTGTCATTTACAAGTACAGAGTGGTATAATTATGGCTTATACATTAGATTACTTCAGCCAGAAAATCAAACACCCTCAGGAACTGGGCATTTAATTTAATTAATTACCTGAGCTTGGCACCTTGCTTAATCCTAATTTTGAATTTAAAAAAATCAACCAACAAATATCTAACAATTGCAATCATTCAAAGAAGAGACGCTGTATAGCCACCTCCGGTCCCAGTCACCGACTCTGTCTGGCTGAGAGGGCCCGTGCCTCAGGCTGAAGTGGGCAGGTCATCCACACCAACCCGGTTTCAGCCCAGCTAACCAGGCGACTTCAGCCACCAATGACTCCAACTGCTCGGGCTAAGGTCACAGCAGTGTCCTGCCCTCTGTGGGAGCTCTGGGGCGCCGCACAGTCAGTAATTCGGGTTAGTAATTAGGAATCGCCGTCTACAGACCACAAGAGCCTCAACTGCAGAAATCCAGGAACCGGAGCACTTCCTCGCTTGAGACATTTCTTTTCCTGACAATCACTCTGGCAAATCATTTTTGCCTTAATATAACCTCAGAATGTATTATGAAAAGAGGCTTCTAAATTTAGTAAAGTCCTCCATCACCTCACACACTATAATGTCTATTCGTGTGACATGGTAGGCACACTCAAGTTCTTTCTGTTTTGGAGAAGCAGTGTTTACACTGTATTTACTCTGGCGCACCCCCACGCCCCCAAAGCCAGTTAACTGCCCACTGATACAAGCGATGGCGCTTAGCAGTACGTGCCGGGAATGAACATCACAAGTCCCCACTTACAGCTTTTACCTTCTCTAATTCTGAAGGTCACAGTAGCCATTGCTGTGTCTGAACTTGTAACTGAAATGTTTGGCATTAATAAAACAAAGAAGGAATTAATGTATTTTTTAAATTGCTGGGAGTGGGGAAGGACTCTACAAAGGCGGATTTCACTTTCTAAGTAGCATTATATTGGTCTACATTAATAATTTTCCCAGCGGGCCTTCCATGATTTTACTTTGAACAACCAGCTTTTGTTTCTCAGATCCTCTTATATGTGACATTTGATCAAAGTTTTAAAATCAGCAGCTAACAGAAGCAAAGCAAAGTGCTGTTCAGAGGCGTCACACAAAGCGAGCCCACAGCTCTTTTCGAGGCTGCTACAAAGCTGGATCACAGGCATTTTCCAGTTAAACACTATTTATATGTTCAGTTACATTTTCTGTACCTTGAACATTATGTTTTACTGCAAGTCATCATATTTCTCAGGGAAATGTCCCCTCTACATCACTAAAACATACCTAAAGAAAAAACACAGATGTGTTTTTTAAAGGTAAGTACTAGGTAGTAACTAATCAAATTCATTCTATTCAAGGTTTCCATAGATAGCCTTAAGGAAATAGTCTGTCTCCTTGCCAAAAGACCGATTCTGAATAACTAAATTAGCTATATTACTAGTTCTAGACCTAACAGTAGCCATTCTCATGAGGTGGGATATGAAGACAGAACACTAAAGTCATTTCATTAAGTCATACCTTATTCAAGTAAATCCTCCCCCAAAGAAATGGAGGAAAAAAGATCAGTAAAGGAAACATCTCACACTTCAACAAGCTATATAAGGAAAGACGGCTGAAAGGAAATCTTGCAGGGAATTTTATCCCTTTGAACTTTCAAATAAACTCTTAAGTAAGATTATGCAAACTTACTAAAGACCGGTCCTGATTAGAGGGAAAAAATGCACCCCTTCTCCAAGTCAGTTCTGGAGGCTTTCTCCAGAGCTGTTAAGGTTTGTGTTGGGTAAAGAAAGACGTCCTAACAAACCAGCATTCCTTTCCACATGATGAGAGCTAATTGGCCCCCTGCAGACTGAGTGACCAATCACATCAGCTTCAGCTGAAACCAGCCCCCACGACATTATAAACAGAGGAATGTGAACTGCAAATCCAGTCTGAGAAGAGAACCTACCAACTTCGACTTGGAGACTACAATTACCTCATCATACAGACAGACTCCACAAGTTTCCTCAAGACCTACCTGTGCAGGTAGGCTGACCCAGCAATAGAACTGGTGAGTACATGAAATAATATTCATTCTTACTGAAATTTCCTTAAGGGGAAGAGAGAAAGTAATTGATTGGCAAATAGGGATAGTGCTATAGATATTGCCAACAGTTTGTTAAAACAAAGACATTACCTACAGACCACAGATTAAGGTTCCTTATTTTTTACCCTAAATTTTAGAAGTGGAATAATAGTCCTACTGAAAGCATTACTGGAATATTTTTTCTTAGTTGTAAATTAAATGTACACCAAGGCTTCATTATAACATAGAAATGAGTAGATGAGAAAAGTCCTAAGGGAAAAAAAAAATCAGTGTCTTTTTCTTTTGTAAGGAATTAAGACACTCAAATGAGCATATAGAAACAAATGGCAAAAAAAATGAAATGAGTTTGCTTTGTTTTAATCCATGAAATAAAGTGATGAGCTTCCTAATCTAAATTTCTTTTGAAGCATGGATTATTGAAATTAGTATCTGCTTCTGGAAATAAAAAAACATTAAAGTATGAAAGAATTGTTGGGCTTATATAATAGAACTCACGTGGTTTGCCCTAATTATGAAGAACAGGAGATATTTTATTAAACTATAAAGTCTTAAAGTGTTCAAAATCAGATGAGAACAAATACATAATAATATTGTGATTATTTAATATTTGTAGTTATAAAGCCTGTATCTTAACTAATTTTAATAGACATGCAAAATAAGCAAAAAGACATATTTTAAGTACCACAATCTAATGAGAATGACTGACTGTTTTGAAGAACAATGAAGTAGTGGAACTATCGTTTTTATAAAGTACTTTTTTCTCATCAAAGTTTATAAATGGGCAAATGTGTTACGGCCCACGCACCAAAATACAAGCAACGCTTTCCAAACTTCGATTCCACTTCCTCCTGGGATCAGATAATAAGGATCATATAAATACAAAGATAAATACATTCAAAAAAGACTTGTGTGCCTGTGGGGACATGAAAATTACTTGGAAACATACTCATCTAAACATAATGGTGACCCTTCAGACAACTCAAAATTTGATGGAATGAAAATCTACATATCAGACATTAATAATATAATTTTTAAATGCCACACAAGATGTAAAGACACACAGGGGAAAAAAATCATATAGGAAATATACCAGCTGAAGGAAACGGAAATAAGTGTACAAACTTGTACAGTTTTAAGGGATCGCGTTATTTCAATTCCCTGTTATCTTTCTTTACGTGAGGAAGCGTCTCAAGCCCTTGGAGGCTTGCAGAAGCACGGCTGGGTAATGACCCGCAGATCAGGGGCTGGCCAAGTGCCCACCTTATCTTTGTCCAAACCACACTGACAACACTGAGTCCGAAGAATGGAGTTTTCAGAATAATCTGTTATGGGGGATCAAAATCTTACTTCTCTTAACTATTCCATTTCCCAACACGATCTAAACAAGAACTAGTAAGGTTCAATATAGAGAAAGACATTGCTTCACTGTTTTGAGATTAGCCTTAGACTTCCCTAGTCACAGGTTTTCCATGCATTTAATTATTTAGTTTCAAGCAACAAAGAGTGAAATTGTAAAAGCCTAGTGTAAGAGTGTTACAAAATCCATAGGTTACAAGTAACGATTCTAAAAAATCCCAAATAAGAATAATTTCGTTAGCTATAGTATACACAGAAAGGCTATCTCCCCATGTAATGAATTTCAGAACTCAACAGGACAGGTTGAAAATCAAGAATCATGGAACTCTGTTCCCCCAGAACTATTCTGAAGCAAAAAGCAGTTAGCAGCATTCTTCAGGAGAGAGGCCCCATCGAGGAGAGCAGGCATTAGCGCGCAGGTCCTCGGTGTGCGTCTTCACAAGGCAGGAAACAAGAAACAACAAAGAACAGTGCAATAATTCACAATCTTTGCAAAAGCTGACAATTGTCGTTTGTTGCTCTTTATTTCTCTTCTAGTGTCAAATTATGACAGTATTATATTTTAAAATAATTTTCTCACCTGGCAAAATACAAATTTGGCAATGCTATATAAGAATTCTCCTTTCCACGTTTTGTTTTAATTCTACTGGTCTGCAGATCAAAAACAATACCAAGTAATAGTTCCGACTATACTAATCTTCAAATTTTGCAAATGTCTTCCTTAACTGAAAATATACTTCCCACCTACAAATCACAGGTCCAAACCTAAGCATCCCTGAAGTACAAGTAATTTGTAGTGGCTCTTAAACAAATCAAATGGGACATAGTGTTACTCAAAAGGCTAACCGGGATCAAAATGTCTATTATTTATTTATTTATGCATATAAGAACTGGGGTGTGTGGGGCGTGACAGGATTCACCAGAGACAGAGTGGGGAGCAGAACAGGCAGAGTGACTAAAATCCTCTGCTGAGGGGAGCAGCGGGCAAGACAGGAGAGGTCTGCTGCGCCATGTGGGTCAGCCAGTTCCCTGGCCAGGGATCAAACTCATGCTGCAGTGTCTGAAGACAGCTAGATAGTGCTGAGACATAACTCCTTGTGCCACCAGGGAGGCCCCAAAAATGTCAATTCTTGACGTGACAAAACACTGATCTGGATTCTAGGTTCAACACCACTTACTAACTTTTATGATCTTAGGAAATTCACTGTGCCTCAGTTTCATTCTCTTTAAATGGGAATAATAATGGCATTTATTACTGTGAAAGTTAAGAAACATCGTTAATAACAAGAAAGCTCCTAATTATTATAATTATTTATAACTGTTAATATAAGACTCACATGAGTTAATATATATAAAGTGTTTGGAATGATATTTGGCATATAATAAGCAATATATATAAACTAATATCATTGTTACTGTCATGAATCAGTATATAATTTATAATGATTTAAGATAAATTCATGAGATAGTTATGAAGACAGGAAGAGCATCTATTTAAGGGAGCGCTAAAAATCTGGTTGTCAAATCTGGTTGTACTATCAATCTTGGAAAAGATTTTTTTTTATTTATGAATACAGAGCTTCTTTTAAGTTTTAAAAAAGTTAACCAGAAATGAAGTCAGCCAGATTGGGGTGATAATCCAAGTCCCTCCTCCCCCCCAGTCAACTAGTGTAAATTTCTTTTCTTATCTGATTCTTGTTGGCCTTATCTGGAAAATGGAGTAATAATGTCTATCTTCATGCCATAAACCAAGAATTGGAGATATTGTAATACGAAGTCCTTAGCACAGAGCCGATGAAGATTTTGTTGTTATTTTCAAAAGGAAGAGATCAGGTCTTTTAAAAACTTTTAAGAATCTAGCATCTTGGAGTCACTGAATAGCTGTGCCAAGAAAAACTAATACACTAAATAAAAAGCTAATTATGACTTGTTAGAATAATTATTTTAAAATTTATAATATCAAACTATTTAGGCCATCTAACCTAAATAAATGTAATCATCATCCTGGCGTTCCACCAGCAACTCAAATTTGAAGACGTTCTGAGAGAATGCCTCTAATATCAGCAATAAATGTTAAATTAGCCTCAGGACAAAAGGGTAAAGCACACACCCCGCTGGCTGACGTCCAGTTCCAGCAACACAGGAAGGCAGCCTCCAAAGTCCCAAAGTCCCTAGACACAGGAAGGATCCAGCAAACCCAAGCGATGGTCTAGCCCCAAAGCCTCTAGCCGCCTTCTGAAGTGTCGCTGTCGTCCAGAAGGTGAAGCGGGCCTATGCAGCGCTGCCAGGGAGCTTACTTGCAAAGGAAGAAGCAGGGAAGAGGCAAATATAAACTGCTGTCCTGGCCGGTGGGAGAGAGAACAGTTGAGGGAGACAAAGCTGCAGCTCTCTCTCACCCTGGGCGCCTCTACACAGTCTTCAAGACACCTTGTCGTTTGCAAGGATGGTCACGTGGGAACACACATTAGATTTCGACGCACTACACAGAAAAAAGCACAAGTACTGTTTACAGCCCCAAACCAATTATATTAATTATGGTTTAAAAATCACCATTTGATGCCTTAAGGATTATTTTAGTTCACTGAATTCTTGAAGTTTTTTCTTCTGGCTTATTTCCTTTCAAAACTAGTATTATCTAGGAATCTCTACCTAGAATTTACTTTGCCAAGAAAATAACTCTCTCCATCCCACAATCTAGAACATCCAAAAAGGGCAGCAATCCATCAACCAGGGAAGGCAAAATTCCATGAAAATAGCCTCAAAGCCTAATTAGAAAACTTTCAATGGATTAATCATAAAGCATATATTAGAAACCACGAATCTCTGAAAGCCTCTATTTTACCCTAGTGATAACTCTGGCTTCAAAACACTTGCAGACAGTTTAAAACTATATTTCCAAATTATTTCTATTTATTTACACAAGGAATGCATATATTTAACATTCCTTATAATTATGTATTAAGTCATAATTATGAATTATTTATCAGTCATGAAAAGCTAATATTTATAAGAATATTTAGTCAATCAATAAATACTTGTGCAAGAAAGACAGGGATGTCAAACAGACTTGAATCATTACCGCTGCCCTCACGATTTTAAAATACACGTGAAAACATCAAAATGCCAAACAGTATCTCAACAGTCACTCAAGAAAACAGTAAGAGGTCTCCTTCTGTCTCCGAGACAGAGTCACCAACACGGGGAAGCTGCCCCGTAGTCACAGCAGCATTCCAAAGAAAGCACAGAGTGAACGAGGCCTTTGATGTCCTACTATTAACTGCAGAACGGTAAGAGCTTACTAGTTCACTCTTGCTTGCAGAGGCCTGCAGCCTGACATGGATGGCAGTAACTGCAAAGTCATTGCTCCTCTCCTGACCCAGCGGTACCGGAGGATGGTCACGAAAGACGGCCACAGCACGCTTCAAATGGATGGCGCGCAGAGAGGCCTCGCCTATCTTCGAGATGCCTGGGGGATCCTAATGGACATGCGCTGGCGCTGGATGATGCTGGTCTTTTCTGCTTCTTTTGTCGTCCACTGGCTTGTCTTTGCAGTGCTCTGGTACGTCCTCGCTGAGATGAACGGTGATCTGGAACTAGATCACGACGCCCCTCCTGAAAACCACACTATCTGTGTCAAGTACATCACCAGCTTCACAGCGGCATTCTCCTTTTCCCTGGAGACACAGCTCACGATTGGTTACGGTACCATGTTCCCCAGTGGAGACTGTCCAAGTGCAATCGCCTTACTTGCCATACAAATGCTCCTAGGCCTCATGCTGGAGGCTTTTATCACAGGTAATTGTTTTTGTTCTTAAAAAACTGTTTTGGAAAGGGTAGGGTCAGTCATAAGCAACTGTGTTTCAGAATAACTTACTTGCATTATTAACAGGTAATTTTTAAGAATGAAAGAGTCTAGGGCCTAACAATAGGAAAAATTGTAAGAACAAAACTTATTCTACACTGAAATTTCACCTATTGAACAGAGGAACCTGATTTTTTTTTCCTGCACTGAGCTAGAATTTTCTCCTGTGAGCTCATCTTTCTCAACATTTACACAATACTAGTGAGCCAAGAGCACCACTGTCAGCATTCCATGTTAGAGAAACAAGTTAAATACACACAACACATATCCTCAGCAAAATACACTAGAAATAGGGCCAGAGACTATGAAATTTTGCTTCTAAGTCTGAAAACATGTAACTCTTTCCTCTATAAAGTATAACTAATATTCATTTTATAGTGATACATCCAATTTTTAAAAATCAGAAAACACAACTAAGAAAACCTGGCTCTAACACACCTCAGGCTAATCGGGAAGGGACGCGATGAGCCGCGTGCAGGGCGACCTGGAAGGAGGCCGTGGCGCTGACAAGCAGCTCTCTAACACGTCACAGATTACTCACCTCCTACAACAGTTCTCAAACTGGGTCAGTCTTGAGGAAAAATTTAGAGAATCCATCAACTATGATAGGAACAACTTGCATCTTTTTCTACCAGCCCAAATGAAATCCAGCATTTCATTTGATTATGAAGAGAGGCAACAAATAACAATAGCATCAGCAATGCAACACCTGCAACTTTGATACAATAGAACTCGCTACTATTTTCATCACTCCAAATACTTCAAAATTATAGTACTAAAACTGCCAATATATTTTTTATTTAATACAGTAATAAAGCACATATAGTACTAATATTTTTTACCATTCAATGGATTTCAATATTTGATTTCCTTTGTTTATAATTCACTTGTATATATTGGATGTATCACTATGTTTATAATTCACTTGTATACTTGTATACAAAGCATAATTCTGATAAGAGGTTCATAGGCTTCACCAGTCTGCAAACAAGATGTGTCTGTAGTTCCAGGGTATAGGAGGGATGCATGAAATCACCTTAGAGCCAGAGACTTTTTAAAAAATGTCTGTGTAAAGTTTCCAAGTTAAAAGACGTGTCGCTGTATCACTCATTCTACTGCCTCCCTCCTGCCCTTAAATCACTCTACTCTGAAATCTAAACTCTACTTCATCTGGAAGTATTCTGGTTTCAACAGAGTTTCACTTAATGACTTCTTTGTAAGAAACCAGAGGGTCAAGTTCTAAATTTCGAGGTAACAAAATGAATTCTGCTTATCTATTTTGGAATCATAATTTTTTAATTAGAGGGTATGTATCTTTGAACAACTGTTCAGGGAAATGAAGATAGTTTCATAACAATGGGTTCAATTCCTGACTCAGTTGTAAGTTATAGCACCAAGAAATGTGTAACTATTTGATAGACTCTATTGATATTTTGATATTTAAAATGTTCATTCTAAAAAAATTCAATGGTTTCTAATTTAGGTGCCTTTGTGGCGAAGATTGCCCGGCCAAAAAATCGAGCTTTCTCAATTCGCTTTACTGACTTAGCAGTAGTAGCTCACATAGACGGCAAACCTAATCTTATTTTCCAAGTGGCCAACACGAGACCCAGTCCTCTAACCAGTGTTCGGGTCTCAGCTGTACTCTACCAAGAAAGAGAAAATGGCGAACTCTACCAGACCAGTGTGGACTTCCACCTTGATGGCATCAGTTCTGAGGAATGTCCATTCTTTATCTTCCCACTAACCTACTATCATTCCATTATACCATCAAGTCCTCTGGCTTCTCTGCTCCAGCATGAAAATCCTCCCCACTTTGAATTAGTTGTGTTCCTTTCAGCAATGCAGGAAGGCACTGGAGAAATATGCCAAAGAAGGACATCCTACCTACCCTCTGAGATTATGTTACATCACAGTTTTGCATCGCTGTTGACCCGAGGTTCCAAGGGTGAATACCAAATCAAGATGGAGAATTTTGACAAGACTGTTCCTGAACTTCCAACTCCTCTGGTGTCTAAAAGCCCAAACAGGACTGACCTGGATATCCGCATCAATGGACAAAGCATTGACAATTTTCAGATCTCTGAAACTGGACTGACAGAGTAAGAGGCGTCCACAGGCCCCCATTTTTTAATGTTTTAAATATACCCAGCCAGTTATGCAGCAACTTTTCCTTCATCCTATGTTTTCCTTTTTTTCAATGTCAATTACATCTCTTTGATTACATCTCAGTAATCAAGCCTATGCCCCTAAGAAACGGCCGAGCTAGCAATATACATTTTGGAAATACAACATTCTACTTTACAAAGTTTGTATCTGTGGTTATCTGCTGAAATCAGTGCCTCTCAGTGACAGATATTTACACAGAAATGTTGCTGGTGAATTTAGAAGAACACGGCACGATACCAACAATGAAGGTAAAATGGACGGTGAAGTCTAACACAGCTGAACTCACAGAAAAGCGCCCATAAATCTCTCATTTTCATCGGCAAGTTGAAGCAACAATCTAGTTTCAAGCCTAGCTCCCTGGGTAGAATGATGATTTCACAATATTTAGTGAACATCCTTTTAAAACTGTGCTTTCAAGACAACAAAGATCATTCCTTTGGTTCTTTATACTTCAAAACATGGGTAAGTATAGTTCCCTTCATTTTTAACAGCTAAGAACAAAACAGCTAAGAAAAACAGCAAAGTATACATCTATATGTAACTCTAAAAGCATCTAATAAGCATGACCCTGGAATACACACACATGTGTGTACTGACGGCAGAGAGTGGTCAGAGCGCAAGTGCTAATCTGAACAGAAACTATAGGGCGGTACTTTTGACAAGGACAAACTAAATCCACTTTCCAACTAGCCTGCATAATAATCAAATAGTGATTTAAAAATTATAATCTACTATTCACGTGAATGGCTTCCAAGCTAAGTAAAAACATTCCCTTCCTAGCTACGATCCATTTAATGGTATAAGATACCACCCATTAAGACAATTCTAAATAACTCGTAAATGCAAATATACTTAAGTCTTTGTAGCTAGAAAGGTTTAGATAGATCTAATTCAGCTAGAAAAAAAATCTTCAATAGATAAAGCAAAAAATAATTAGGCTACAAAGTATTTTCAAACCCAAATTCCTGTTTCCAACTTCAAATAGTTTTTTCTATAAACACAAAATGAGTGTTTATTCACCAGTAGGGGGCTGGACTAGATGAACTCTATTATTTCTTTCCAAATCTAATACATGAAAATGATGCTTTCTCTGCTGCATTTCTTATTTTATATATACTAATATGAACCTTTTCCCTTACCTACAGCTTAAAACTGTCCTTTGTATACTTTTCACTTCAATTAAAAAAAATCAAATTGTCCTCAAACAAAACAAGAACCAAAATATTCACCTTATCAGATTTCAAATAGATTTGTGGCTACTCTTCTCTTGTGAAATTTCTTTGGGTTTATGTGGGAAAGGGGAAGAACTAGCCCTCCCCACTGCTGTTGGCCCCAGCAGCAATCATCTCCTGAACAAGTACTGAGGAAAGGCAAGCAGTTGTGAAACGCAGGGCACAGCAGCAAGTCACATTTTTCTCCTCCTTGACCAAAAGGAAAAGAAAATAAAGAAGAACTTTGGAGTGGTCTGAGACTGGTAATAGCAGGAGAATATCAAGGACACAGAAACTTAATTATTGTGAACTTTTGCTGTTTGAAAATTTTAGGCATTCTGAAGTACTAGCTAGACCCAAAGATTTTTTTCCCAAACCCAAGACTGATGTAACACCTGTAGACAGCAGGAATCCTCAGTTCTATAATAAAGTAACAACTCACCTAACCTGTGAAAATAAAGTAGTATCGAAGATTCACATGGTATGTTTTTTCCTAAGGGTTCCACATCACTTACAGAGAACACAAATGAGTCCAACAGTGAAAGAAGCTGCCCAAAGTGACACAGGAGCGGAGCCAGAGCTGCATCTGCGTGCCCCTCAGGCGCACGTTCCCCTCAAGTCAGAGGAGGCCCACAGCACACTGTTTACACCTAAGTTAGGATCGGAAAACCAGTATCACGCCACACATACACACCAAGAAGCTGTGGGTATATGAATGTTATTTAGTAAGTGTTTCGCAAGGAGACAACTAAGAAATGCAATCAAGGACTTCTGTCTAGGATGCCAAAAAGCTCCTGAAAGTATTGTTCATGATTCTTTCACTTACTTCAAAGAATCAGCTTCCCCATTAAGGATTAAGTTTTCTGCAGGCCTACCATTATCCTTTCAGGAAAATGGAGCACTACCAGGAAGGAGGGGAGAAAGCACTGCGAGCTAGGATGGTGGCGCTAACCCTTGGGATGGCGGCACAGCTCACTCACAGGGCCCCCGGGGTGTCCAGTGGGGGTGTCTCAGACTCAGCACCAGGAAGACCAAGCCGGAACTGACTTTACAAGTGCTTTTGGAAAACAATACAGATAGCATGACAATCCCGACAACATGGAGGCCAGCAGGCATTAAAAATCCTAAGGTCTGGCTTTATATGGGTACGAGCCCTTAGTACCTGCTGCCAGCAGCAGCCTCGTAACCAAAAGCTGCTTTGTCTCCTTGCAGCATTTCACACCGAAACGCACTCATTAGTATTAACATGAGGCCACACTTGTTGGTATCACCTGGATCATTTTTTAATTTTTTGATGATCTTTTAATTTCATCCTCACAAAATCATACCAGATGATCACCAGAACCGATCGCTCTCTTTGCAGCAATCCATTCCTACTAAGTAGGAATTACAATTCCAGTGTCACTGGCCTTTTTCCACTTTCACATTCTCCCAAGGCTATTCATAGTAGTTAAGTACAGTTCTTACCCAGGTATCTGTAATTCTACCCATTTTCCTCCACATTAACATGATATAAACCATGTCTAATTTTAAAAACAACAAAACATTCTCCATCCTTCAGTACGCAAATCACCTTAATTTGCTGTCACAGAAGCACTTGCTATTAATCAATAGACCACCACGTCCCAACACACTAGTTTAGTACTGCTGTTCTTGGCGAGTGTTAGACACAAGCACAAGCCATTTTTTTCTAAGCCACAATATTTTCAACAAAAATGGATTACTTACAAGGAAAGGAACTCAGATTCATGAACACAGTTAATGTAACTGAACTGAGCATATTTTATCAAAAAGCATCCACTGAAAGCTACTATGTTACATTTAAATATGTATGTGGAAATTGCCCTGGTATTTTAGTAGGAAAAAACTTTATATTCTTAAGCATTTCACACCAATTTAATTACCTAGAACTTGCCTTTTCAAAGATATACCAATAGGGTGCAAAGAAAAGAACCTATTCCCTTAATGCTGGGTGGTTGGTGAAACTGCCACAACAGGATTAATACGGTTAAAATACAAGAACAGCAAATAACGATGAAGTTATAATCATCTATTCCAAACCACCCAATTGTGACTGTATGTCAAATGGCTGAAGTCAAGCTATCCGCACGACAGGACTCATTACTTTCCCAAGGCAATGCAAGGCATTTTCGGAAAGCTCTAATTACTGTCTTTTAAATATAATGTCAGTATCTTCCTCCTTAAACTGTTCTTTAGACTCATACTGATCAAGTCTAATTCCTCTTTCACATGACTGCTGAGCAAATATTTGCAGAGAGTGACCCTATAAACCCTCCTCTCCACCCTGTCCAGCCCACAGCCTTGCTCCTATGTAAACAGCCCCGTTTCTTTCACACGCTCCCCTGCACGGGGCTTCAAATGCTCCCACCCCCTGCTCCAATGTCTGGATCCTTTCAAGGTGTGGCCCCTGCTACTGAACACAATTCTTATACTGTCCTGTGACTACATAAAGACAGTGGACCCCTCTAGCACCTGACTCTCCGAGGACACCTCGTTCCAGTGAATGGTGCAGCACACCACTTGCTAACAGAATCAGCAGAGGACTGTCTTTCACCCTGCAGGCTGCTGTTTCACAGATACTCGTATTTTAAATTTGATAATTCATTTATGCAACACTTGTTCTCAAACTCCCATTTGATCAAACTTGGACTCTTGTTCCACCTTAATTGTGATCCCAAATTCCAACTGTTCCACTATTACTATCCCTCCAGATCTGAATGATCTGAAATTCTGCTGACACCCCAAGTCAGCCAAAGAAAAGTACTATTTATTTAGCACCTCACACAACGCTTAGATTTCCCATGATCTTCTGATTCAAACCCTGCACTCCTTAAACTGCTCCTCGTTACCTCGCCACATTCACCGGCAAGAATATTAAGTAAGGCAAGGATGGGAAGTCCCTAAGGTAACACTTCTCCAACAGTCTACAATGTAAGTAGCAAGATTAAGTTCCCTTCCTATCTGTTCCAAATTTCACCATGCTCCCCTCATTTAATGGTTTTTCTCAAATATAAATACAACTGATTATTCACAAAGCTATGTTAATCAATGAAAAATTAAATCACTGATATATTAAAATGAGTTTGATATGGAAATAGTAAAGTTGATTGTTATAACTAGTTAGTCTTTTTAAAAATCAATGCAAATCACTCTGAGTTATATTTACATATTTAACCTATGTTTATAAAAACTATCACTGTCAGATACAATGATACTCTGGAAACTTTTTTCCCATCCCTAGATATTTGGAACTTGCATGGTAATTTTTGTAAATAGTACAGTTTTAAGTTTTTTTTTAATCTCAGATATTTATACCTACTGGCAATTTATAAGGTAGTACCTTTAAGTCACTCGAAAAGCTTATCTCACAGATTGTTTACTACAAGCTGTAACTAAGGTACCATGAACATTGAAATTCTGATTGTTCTCTTACTATGTTCCTCTTATTCAAAAGATACCTAACTATAATTTATTTTGACTGCTCTCATCTCAAAACAAAACAAAAAAAGGGTATTTATACAACATAGGCAAGATGAATAAATGACTAAATTAAGAGCACTCGCAGTTTTAGCCTTTAGCTGATATAAAAGCAAACACTCTAGAATTTCCCCTATTTATTCCCACCTGTGAGATGCTATCTACACTGGAAAAAAGTTAACAGACTGGCTACTAACTTGAAATTTCAGTTCATGGGGTAGCTTTAATAAAGGATACACGCCTTGCAGAGAACACAACGACCTAAAAAGTGAAATTAAATACACCCTAGTGGTTGTATATTCACTATCCCTGGTTCCTTGCAAACAATGCTACAACCCCCTCTACTGGAGAGGTGTGGGTAACTTTGCCAGTTTTTAGTAAATGGCTCCTACTATGAGAATCCTGTTGAGAACCAGCATCATGGAAGTTCAGATAAAAATATTTCAAAACAGCAAGAAACCCTTACCTACATCCTTTCGTCCTGGCTTTTCAAAACGTCTGTCACCCCTAGAAAAGATAAAATAGGCTTCAACAAAGCTTGAGAGAGAGAAGTAAATTTCCAACCCATGACATCTTCGTTCCTATCTTTCTTTTTAACAGCATTTCTTTCTTTTTCAAATTTATAAAACAAATACATGGTACTGCCTATTATCTGGAAGCCACAGAAAAGCACATAGATGAAAACAAAAATATCCACAATCTCATCCACCAAAAGATAGTTTCTATTTATTTTTTATTTTTGCATAGGCCAAAGGGGTGAGGGTGGGAGGTGATGAGAGGATTCACCAGAGACAGAGTGGGGAGCAGAACAGGACAATCTACTGAAATACACTGCTGAGGGGAGCAGCGGGGAGACAGGAGTGGTCTGCTCCGCCATATGTGGGTCAGCTCCCTGGCAGAGGATAGAACTCGGGCCATAGCAGTGATAGTGCTGAGAGGTCCACATGTTATATTTTTTTAATTAGATACATGCTCTGCAGTTTTATACACTATTTTTAAAACGTATTTCCCCACATCATTAAATATTTTCAAAATCATTTGACCTTTAATGATTACATAGGTTTCTATTGTATGGATACACCATTATATAAGAAACAGCACTAATATTAAGTAGTTTGGCTTGTTTCCAGATGTTTTCTAAAAATCATCACAATGGACACTTCCTTACAACCACTTTAATAAATCAGCCTCACATCTTGATAGGCTTCATATAAAGTCACAATATAGAGATGTTTTAATAGCAACCGACAACAGAAGTCAGTGTGTCCCACTGAACGCTAATCAAAGAGCAAATCTAACTATAAATATCGATGTTGGTACTAACCTATTCACCTACTTACCTAGAATGTTTCTTCCTTTAAATAAGGAAAACGTTGTTAACATACAACTTGGTATTCAATAATTAACAGGACTTAATGAAACCTCTGCAGAAAGCAGAAATGTTTTTTATGCCAAGAGCCATTATTCCAAGATCTGGACCTTTACCTTTCCTCCCAGCTCTGCGATCTATGCATTTCTCTGCCACCTCCTCGACCAAACACGCCCTCTACTTCATCAAAGCTTCTTTGGTAGAAACCACATTCACCTCTGCCTCTGCCTGAAAATAAGAAAGGAAAAAAAAAATGGCAGTCAGCTGTCACCAGCTGGCACGCATTCAGCACCCCAGGTTAACTTCCTAAGTGCTGGCCCCACAGACAGCAGGCCGCCCACACGTGAATGTGCAGCAAGGCCTGCGGCACTGAAGTGGCTAAGTACTAGGGGCTGAAAGAAACACACCAGAAAACTGGCAGAGGCGCCCCCAGTCAGTCCTGGGCAAGAAACAGTGTCAGCATTAAGGTCTTTAACGAAAAGTTCAGTAGTAAATTGCTAGAAAGAGCAGTGAACCATCACCACAACTTAGGTCTTTTATTGGAGTACTTTCAATAAAAATGAGTATTTGGAGAGTTTGAGAAGAGATAAAGTCTATAAGCTAAGTACAAACATTAAAATGATTAACCCAACGTTAGAGAAAGGATCATTTCATAGGATAAACTCAATTTTGTGAAATCCTTAATGAGTGTTTCACAGTAACCAAATTTACCCTTTTGTTCAAATCTTGAAGGAAAAGTGTTAGTACTAAATTTGAACCAGAGTTGGTGAGGGCCTGTGTATACAGGGAAGCTAGTGGCTCAAGTGTAAATTGGCCTTTATTGAAGTCAATTTGGTTAGATCTATCAAAATTCAAGTCAACTAACTGGAATTCCCCTAACAGAAAAATCACACAAACATGCCAATAGATATAGTATGAAGTTATTCACTGCAATTAAAAAAAAAAAAAAAGAAACGACCTAATCGTAAAAAACTGGCTAAATAACTTCTGATGAAACAGTTCACTGGAATACTATTAAGTCACAGATGAAAAATTCTGACATTAAAAGAAAAGTATTCGGCGAAATAACAAAATGAAGCTAGAGAACAATACATATAAAAATGAGCGCCTTTATATAAATGATAGCGCTGCAGAGCTAGGATCACAAAGGACAGACACACACTGCTGTATGGCAATATGCACATCCTGCTTCATGTTTTCTGTACAGCCTGAGGACTTCCCAAGTGAAGTACACTCAAGACCGGGACTGGAGGACAGTATATTTACACATATTTAGCCACACCATTCTCGCACAGTGTGAAACCGCCCATATAAGCATGAATGCATTTCAAAGCTAAATATAAGTGAGCCAAACAATTATTTCAGATACCCATGTAGTATTTCTACTTTCAGGTTACAATTTATGAAGAACTGACTCAGAATAGTTATGCTTTTACATGGCCTTCTTATGAAATGCAAAATAATGCACAGAATTGTATGTGGGTAATTTCAGGAGCAATGGACACTCTCTTAACTAGTCCAAGTGTCCACGTCTTCTGTAAAATGTAAGTGAGTGGGTTTAACTATAACAATCTTAAAGTTCCCTTCCGGCTGTGTCAATGTAAAGTCAATTCCCAGTGTCAGTACCTGTATACATTCTATTTAAGATCCTAAAATACTGTCATATAACGGCTACAAAACACTGGAGAATCCCCTGCAACGATGACTTTGGCGGTGAAAGAAAAATGTCCCCCCTATTTTTAGAGAACAGTTTTTTTTTCCAGGAAAACCATTATGTACATAGCACCTTAAAAACTGTTTAATTCTGAAAAATTACCACACACAAAGTATTTTCTGCCAATTATGACCAGAACTGGCACTGATCTTCTTTAAGAGACTAAAAGCTTTATAAAGCTTTATAAGTGGGTACACATAAAAAAGATTAAGATTCTACAGATTTCCAACTTGTAAAACATTAGAAACAATCTTCAGAATACAAAGTACAAATGTAGCTCCCCTATAAGAAGCTAAAAAGAACATGATCAATCTTTCATAGAGCTAAACTTAAAGGACTGTCCTGCTGTCTGAGATGTCACCTTACACTTTGGGGGAATTAAACTGTATTTCCTTTTAATGATGATGAAGACAGTGATTGATAGTTGTGTGGATCTGTTTTATCATTAAACATCCTCACCAAATAAAAGAGAAAGGTGACAGTTTTATGTTGTTTCCTCAGCCACTTACTTGTTTAAATTTTAAAAGTTCATGGTATTTAGAGTCTGACTGTCAGTCGATTTTTACATCAACGTTTCCTCAGGCTAGAAAGAATCAGGATAAGAATCCTCTAATCTTATCTCTGTCTATTCAAAGAGTCACAATAATCATACTTAAGCAACAAGTTACGTAATATGAAAGACAAAACCACAGATGGTCTTATGAGCTCATTAAAAACAATCAAGGTTGGGATAATGGTGGTAATAGTATTTTTCACAAAGTCAGGTCACTCACTTGACTAGTTTCATGTCATTCTTTCAGTGGCTGCTTCCATCACAGTATCTGGTTTTATATATGCCCTGCCTAAATTCTGAATGTGAAAGTCCTATCCTATGTGATAATCCCACACCTACAATTGAAAAAAAAAATCAGGGTAAAAATTTTCAATCTTGGGCCTCCCTGGTGGCGCAGCGGTTGAGCGCTGCGCTGTGGAGCTCTCGGCAGCGTCAATGCGAGTTCAACGCCCGGCCGGGGAGATTCCCACATGGTGCGGCAGACCTCTCCTGCCTCGCCCGCTGCTCCCCTCAGCAGTGTATTTCTGATCTGCCTGTTCTGCTCCCCACTCTGTCTCTGGTGAACCCTCTCGCCTCCCCACGCCTCTGGCCTGTACCCCAGCTTGTATGTACAAATTAAAAAAAAAAAAAATTTTTAATAAAAAAAATTTTTTTTTCAACCTTTCACTATTTCTCAGTATGGATTTTTTTTTTAACCCCTGTTTAGAGATTCAGAGACTGACAGCACACAAGCTGGTGGTCATTCGAGGCACACCAAACAGCTGGCTTGTGAGCCCTTCTCTGTATGACTTGCCCTAAAAGCACTGGAGGCAAAACTGCATCTGGTAACCTCTCCTTGCTGTCAGGCCACCACAACAAACAAAGCAACGCCCCAGTGGCAGACCAGGGCCTTCCCCTAAATACCACCACACCACCAGGTGAGCAGATGAGATGAATTCTGGACCAATGCACTGAACTGCCCAGGGGGGACCGGAGAGCCTGTTCAGAATGGCCAGTGGGCTTCAGCACACACAAGCTGCTCAGCACCCATATTCCACTGAAAGGTGTTTGAGTTTAATAAATGATTATAATGACAAATTCAGAAGGGAAAACACATACAACTTTGCAACACCCTAAGTGGAGTTTAGTTAACCCCTTTATTATTCACAACTGCATTCCCACATTCCAAAAGGACTGAAAAGAACCCTCCTCACAAAAATGCAAAATTTAATGGCGGCTGTGAAAAGACTGGATGTAAGTCACTCTGTCCTACAGGTCCGCCACACTGATGGCGCAACCTAGGGAGTGAGGATGCGGAGACGACAACTGCTATGTCTTTAGGGACTCTGAATTCTTCCATTTCTAAAGCACCTCTCGGAGAAAACTGCAAGGTATGTATGTTTAGATTACTGCTATGACTTAACCAACTTAGAGGTAAATGCTCAAGTAAATATTTACATTACAAACATCGAGAATGCCCTTAAAATAAGCAAACCCAAAATAAGGAGATCTCAAAGAAGTAATATCAAAATATGAATTATTCTTCTAAGAAACAGCATAAAATTACAAGTTAAAAAACATGAGTACTGCAGAGTTCTTTTTCGTTCTCCCTCAGACAAGAGCCCTAGCGCTGATGAGACAGCTCTGACTGAAGTCCCTGACTGCTGGAGACACTCCTGGCACACGGCCTCTTACAGAACCCTGCGCCGCAGCGGCCCACAGGACCTGGGTGCTTCTCCCACCTCCCGGCTCACAGGCTCTCCACGTGCAGGCCCCTGAGGGGCAAGGAGGGGAATCAGGATATGCACACGTTAACTAGCACCACCTACATAGAATCCTTCACTCAGACCCGTAAACTAGAATTACCCTCCTCTGCTTCAGTCAGGGGTTTGGAGCAGATACTCTGAAAAACGGTACAAAAAACAAATGTTCAGGACATTTTGAATGCAGTGAATGGCAATGGCAGTTTTCTACAAATCAAACAGGAAGATACTTTCACGTGACTGCCTTTCCCATGACTCCTTTTGTCCCACGTGACTGCTCACCTCGCCCTCTGGAAGAACTTCGGCCTCTAGGAGCCCCCGCCACCGTGCCCCCGCCTCCTCGTCCCGTCAGCCGCAGGACGGCAGCGCTGTTTACAGACATGGAGAAGTTTCTCTGCCAAAAAAAAGGAAAGAAGGGAAAATAGACAAAACTGCATGATACACCTCCCCATCTCCCACTGCATCTATAAAACGGCGTCAAGTTACTGCCGGCCATGGGCAAGCGTAACCATACAACATACTAAGATGGTCCAAAACCTGACTTTAACTGAAAATTTCAAACTACTGAAAATTTCAACAAACACTCTGCTACATTCTGCGAGGAAATATTGGGTTCTGAGTGCTGTGTGTGTGTGTATGTGTGTGTGTGGAAGCAGACAGGGAAAATATGCACCCTCAGCAGAAAAGTTGGTAAAGGTGACCTAGCTGGAAAAGGGCCCCTTCACTTGTGAAAAGTGAAAGCTGGAAAAGGCATGAATCAAGAGTTGGATGATAAAGTGGAAAATAATCATTTTGCCTCATTCTGCTCACCAAAGTGAAATGAGCAACTCCAAGCAGTATTTAATAAAAAACAGGAATCAAAAGTGAAGCGGGAAAGGCCAATTAAGACTCTACATAAGGTCAAGCACTTTAATGGAGAGGAGGGATGGGTGAAAAAAGTTAACGAAGCCCCACTCATCCACCAGCCTGTACATGAGACAGCGTTTGCACCCATCATCAATCTGAAATAAGCAGCGGGTGGGCATCCTTCAAATACGAAGAGGAAGACAAGAAGCCTGGGAGCCAAAAATAGGTCTAGCTGACACTGCTAGACATCAGAATATATGAGCCTTAAGAAAAGGTAAAGCAAGAGCAATTATAAAAATCCTGAAAAGTGATTTATAGGATATAAAAATCTTGGGCATTTGAAGAGAATTCATGAAAATTTCGAACTATGAAAATGCTGCAATGTATCTACCTGAACTTTCTGCACACGTAGAACTTAACTTTTGCACAAAATTGCAGAGATGAGGAAAATGCAACTGGGCGTGGCTACAGCAAGGGCTCTCCTGGCAGAGGCAAGAAGTGAGGCTTAGGAATCAGGTGGGAAAAGAATCCTACAATTCAACTCGTATTTTAAGTGTAAAGTGGTTCAGAGTGTGAAATCATGATTCTGTCTTGCTTCAAGGTCAGTGGACACCTCTTTTGAGAAACAACAAGTCACTGCTTAAAAATTTCTTTCATTATTGAATGTCTTTTTTTAAAATATATGGGCCATTTTCTCATTGCCTGTCTCATTGTTTATATTTTTCAGAATTGAATTCAATAGCTTTATTCTGGTAAATTTTAGACACTTATCAATGGCTCTAAAATTGGAGTTTTATAGGTATATAATCATATAATTCAGTAACTTCATAACTGACAACTAAGATATAATTGACAACTAAAATTAGAGGAAGCTACCCAACTCAAGAAAATTCACCTCAACCTGTACTTAAATAAAACTTACTTTAAAAAGAAAATTGATTGAAACATGCATTAACTTACCTTTTAGCACAGAGTGACTAGAAGAGTTATTGAATAATGCCTCTGGGAACACAATTAAGCAAAACTAGTAAGTCCCAAAATCTAGATTAATATATTCTAATACTAGGAAAACAGGTCACAAACTATCATATGTATAAAACTCAAAGGCACTCAAAGGCACCCATCTACAAATGTGGCTGGTATATCTGTTTAAGGCAATTTCACAAAGTAAATTTCAGTGTCTACATCCTTTAGCACAACAATTCCTCTTCTTACACATGTTAAAAGTAACACAGCAAAAAGACCTTAACTGCAGCATCGTGTGTAAAAGCAAAACTGGAAACCACTAAGTGTCAAAATCAATAGGCGCTAACAACATCGTGGCCAGCTACACTTGGAAGGCAATGCAGCTACTCTGAAAAATGAGACAACGTTGTTTATTAGGCTGAACCACATGGAATTGCTATATTCAACCATTTCTGGTCCACAGAAACTGCAATTTTGTATATCAGCCTAATATAAGAAGACATAAAGCACAGTCAGAGTCAGGAGGGCGGAAAGGCCAGGCTGCCCAAGACTGACTTTGGGAACCTTCACTCACCTTCTCTGCCTCTTTACTGTCCTCCTCTAGACAATGCGGGAGGGAGTAATGTCTGCATCTACTTCGCGGGGTGCTGCAAACACTTAATGATTAAACATCAAGTGCTTAGAACAGTGCCTAGTACATGGAAAAAGCCAAGTAAACATTTCTCACTACCTCCTAAATAGATGTTTAGGTGAAAATAGTAAAACGTGCACCTACGTGCAGCATAGCATGCTTCTGTGTGTGCTCTTGCTTAAAGGAATACATAAATAATCGGAGCTATAGCAAACTATAGCTATAGTAAAGCTATAGTAAAAAGGAACAAGAACACAGAAACAACGCTCACCTCCGAGGAAGAACAACAGGTAGTTAGAATGTAGGTGATTTGCTTTTCACTGTATGTGCTTGGTGTATTTTTTTATGTATGTGCATTCATTATCTACTCAAAAGCATAAAAATGAAGTAATTTTTTAATGTCAAATCAATGAAACACAACACCTGGGCAGCAGCTACCTGAACGACAGATGGGGTAGTCAGGACCACTACTCAAACTTGAGACATACAGTCCATGGAAACACCAAGCCAAAAGAGCAACTGAAAGACTTCTATGAACCTCAGTTTTGCTCTAAGGAAACTTTCCTTCTTATATTTTTGTACATATGTGCATGCATATCTGCATACATGCCAACATAGAGAGAACACAAAATTAACTCGCATTTCAAAGATAACTTCAGCTCTCCTGTCCACCTGTGACTATGCAGGGGCAGCTTTTTCTCCCTTTCCCAATAAATCTGTCCTTTTAAAATGTCAAAAAATTTTTAAAAATAAAGATAACTTCAGAAAACTCAAAATAGAAACTATGTTAGCTTATTAGAAATATTCACTTTCCCCATGGGAGTAACAGGGTGACAAAAGAAACAAAACTCAAATGTAAGAAGATCCAAGCAACCCCTAAAGGTCGCCTGCCCACCCAGAGGAGACAGCCTCATCTGCTAGCTTCGACAGGCAATGTCCTGCTCCAGCATAGTTTATAAATAATAGACTGACAAATCCTAAATAATGCATTTTAAATGCTTCCCAAAATGGACTGATCTTTTGTGACTGCCATAAAAACCTCAAAATCCTGACATCAAGTCCCTATAGTTACAGCACCCAAATCTCACACTTGAGGATTAACTTTTCCATTATAAAAACAAAATGAAGATTTATTTCTCTGGTCATTCTAGACTGATTTCGGTATGTAGGCGTAGGGCATACCTAACATTATTATTATTTTTAAATTGTTAACCAACAGTTTCTAGTAGCATTTGTTGAATAACCTTTGATTTTTTCCAAAGGATCTGTATAGGCACTTATTACATACAATTTCTTACAAACATTACAAGATATGTTTCTAGATGACTCAAATGCTCATTTTGTTCATAAAGTCTATCCTATTTTGGTAACCAACAGCAAGTTCTCCACCCTATTTATCTAAAGACTTCTCCAGTCTAAATTTCTTAGTTTCTAGTAAATCACTTCAGATAAAAAGAAAAAATATATTCATAAATAGAAAAAAATTGGAATCATCATCACCATAGAATAAAATTGGTATACTGAGTTCTATGAAAATCACCTTCTGCATTTAAAAAAAAGGAAAAAAACAAAATTAAATGTAATTTTAAAATTTAGAAAACAACACAACAGGGCCAGGTCAGCTCACATTAACAGTGAAAACCAACAGGAGAAGCTTAACGTTCAGAATAAAAATTGGCGGGGACCTGTGAAGCCAGATGAACAGCACAGGCCTCCGGCCACCGCTGGGGTGACCCAAGCCACATAATGTCATCAAAAGCTCACTCATCAGCCTAGGCCAAGGGGACAGTGGGGAAGGTGACTGGGGCAGCAATGCCAAAAACTGCCAAGGGGACAGTTGCGATGTTACTCTGGATCCCTCGTGTTCAAGTACTTTAACAAGCAAAACCTTCACGTGTGGCGCTCTTCAGCAGCGTGCAGCGGGCTATCAGCTGCCCGAGGCTTGGCCTGCTCCACGCAGGAAGATGTGAACATGAACTGGAGAAGATCACGTTCCAAGCTGGACAAAGTCACAGACCCAGGGACTGGAAAGCCCTGAGCAGGCCCCCTCCCTTACCTGATCCTCCCACCTGGCCCATAATCTGAAAGAATGTGATATCTCTTCAACAGAGTGAAGGTGGCTGAGAAGAAGGAGTCAAAAGAAAAG
The DNA here is from genome assembly GCA_004024925.1 of Scalopus aquaticus. Taxonomy (NCBI): domain Eukaryota; kingdom Metazoa; phylum Chordata; class Mammalia; order Eulipotyphla; family Talpidae; genus Scalopus; species Scalopus aquaticus. The sequence goes on from PVIJ01000896.1 coordinate 168,756, forward strand.
ACCTGTAAGTTTGCTTTATGGAAAAATAAATTTTTCTAAGTAAGTAAAATCATTGGCAAAGACAACTTATGCTTAAAATAAATAAAAATACAAACATTTAAAAAGCTTTCTACTGCACTGGAGAAATACAAACTAAAACAGTGAAAGAACATGTTTTCCAAATTTGCAGAGAATCCTTTCAATAAAAATTCTCAATGATCGAAGTGCAGAAGAATGTTTTATACTTACACAAAGAGGGTGAATACACTTACATATTTATTTTGAAAAATAAACAAGAAACTGTCAGTGCTGGACGCCTCTGGGAAGGGAGACAGGGAGGCTTAGGGAAGGGAGACATATTTGCTGTAATATAGAAATAATAGGTATTTCCATATATTATGCTATAAATTTTAGTATTAAATCATATGATATGTCAAAAACACAAATAATTTTTTAATCAACTATTGAACATAGCACAACTAATGATGAAATACTGTAGCGATGGCGGCAATGAAACAAGATATAGCTGCATACTAAGCTACCTGAAAACACAATTTAGAAGCACAGAGCAACCACTGGGCTTTATTTCTGGACTCCCAATTCTATCCCACTGATCTCCATTTAGCTATCCTTATGCCACATGTTTGATATCAAGTAAGCTCTGATATCAAGAAACATGTCTCCAACTGTTCTTTCCTGAAATTGTTCTGATTAGTCACAGTTCCTTGCAAGCCCCTATAAATAATAGGCTCAGCTTGGTAAATTTCCACCCAAAAGTCATTAGGATCTTGACAGGGATTGCCCTGACTCTAGATCACTCAACAATATTAAGCCTTCCAAAACTTAGTAGAGCTGATGCCTTCCATTTGTCTTGGTTTTCTTGATTTTCTATCTACAGTGTTGCAGTTTTTAGTGTAAAAGACATACACTTCCTTGGTTAAATATTTCTAATAATTTTATTTTTTGATGCTATTGTAAATGTAATGGCTTTTTAATTTCCTTTGTAGTGTCCACTGCCAGTGTATAAAAATACAACTGATTTTTGTGTGCTAGTCCTGTACCCTACAACTGTGATATATTCATTAGTGCCACAGGATTTCTGGTAAACTCTTTTAAAATTTTCTGCATGTATGAGTATATCAGCTACAAATAGAGATAGTTGTACTTTTCCCAATTTGGATGTCTTTTATTTCTTATTCTCACCTAACTACTCGAGTCAGAATTTCCCCCAGTTGGCGATCAGCAGTGAAAGTGGGCAGCCTTGTCTTGTTCTTGGTCTTGAGGGAAAGACTTTCAGTCTTTCACCACTGACAACGGTGCTAGCTGATTTTGTTTTGCTTTTTAAATAAATTCTTTTAACCATGTTATAAAATTCCCTTCTGCTCCTAGTTCTCCGAGCATTTTATCATGAAAGGGTGTTAAAATTTGCCAAATGCTTTCTCTGTGTTAACTGAGATGGTCAAGTGGTTTTTTCACTTCATTTTGTTACTATGGTATATACATTATTTTATGTTGAATCACCCTTGCATTCCAGGAATAAATCCCACTTGGTAGTGGTACATAATCTCTTAATATGCTGTTAGATTAAGTCTGAACTGGTATATGTTGACAACTAAAAATAGACAAAGAAAACAAAATGCAATAATACATAATAAATGTTAATTGCCTCTATGGTAGATTTTCTTCTTTATACCCTTCTGCATTTTCTATAGTGAACAGGATTACCTTCCATAATAAGAAGTATTTGAGTGATTTTCAAGAATATACAAAGAAATTGTAAAATCAACACACAAGACAATTCAGTAGAACAATGGCTGTAAAAGACACACAGGCAAATCAAAAACCTTAATGGTCCATAAGCATATGAAAAGCTATTCAACCTCACTAATTTAACTAATAAATACAAATTGAAAACAATTACATAGCCATAATTTTGTCAAAATTTAAAAATTAAGAAGCTGGAGGGTTGTGTAAAAATGACACCTCTCATACACTGTTGGTGATAGTGCAAATTGGCTTACATCACTATATAATATCTAATTCGGTAGTATCCAATAAACTTTTCTTAAAAATGCAAAGATTTAAAACCCAGCAATTTCACTTTTAAAACACATGTAAGAATGCTCATAGCAGCCTAATTTTTAGTAACAGAAATTGAAAATAACTTAAATCTCCCACTAGAGGAGCCTGGGAAACTGGATACAGAAACTGGATACTCACATACAGAATACTATACAGCAGAGATGAACAAACTAAAGCTACATGCATCAAAACAGATAAATCTAAAATTCATTACTGGGGAAAAAAAGTAACCCCACTGAATGGGAGAAAATATTTGCACACTATGTATCTGACAAGAGGCTGATAATAGCCAAGACCTATAAAGAATTCATACAACTCAACAAAAGAAAACAAATAACCCAATCAGAAATGGACAGAAGAGCAGGCACTTCTCCAACAGGCACGTAAACAAATGCTCATCATCACTTATCACAGGGAAACACAAACCAAAACCACAATGACTTTATTCTCACCTCTGTGAGAATGGTCCGTAACAGTAAGACCAGAAACAACGAGTATTGGTGAGGCTGGGGGGAAGAGGAATCCTTATACACTGTTGGTGGGGATGTTGACTAGTTCAGCAACTCTGGAAAACAGTATGGAGGTTCTCAAAACATTAAAAATGGAGCTATCATAGGCTACTAGTAATCTCACTTCTACATCTCTGCCTGAAAAATACAAAAACACTAATTTGAAAGGATATATGCAGTCCTGTGTTCACTGCAGCAATATTTATAATAGCCAAGTCATAGAAACAACCTATGTGTCCAAGGACTGATGAGTGGATTAAGAAGTTGTGGTATATAAACACACTGGAATACTACTCAGTTGTTTAAAAAAAAAAAAAAGACAAACTCTTGCTGTTTGGGACAACATGGATGAAACTGGAAGGGAGAGTGCTAAGCAAAGTTAAGTCAAAAGAAAAAAGACACCGGATGGTGTCACTTATATATGGACTACAGAGAAACAAAACAAAAATGAGGCGAAACAAAACCAGTAACCAATCTGAGAAATCTGACTGCAGAACTGAGGTTATGGGAGGGTGGAAGGGGAGGACAAAGCAGAGCGGGGAGAGGACACTGGACTAGGGTGGACTATGGGTAGCCTGGGGTGGGGGTGAGGTAGCAACATACATCTGAAGGGTGTGGTCCTGTACCTCTGAATTATGCAGAGTGTTGTAACCAATGCTACCTCAATTAAAAAAAAAAGACAAGAAAGAAAAAATAAGGCTGTAGAATAAAAACTACAATATATTATCTTCACTATAAAATTTAGGGGAAACATTCAATAAAATAAAATTTATGGCATATGAATAAACAAATATGTAATAAAATATCAAAACCTGAATGAGAAAAGAAGTCAATTTGTATGAATGAGAGCCGCAATCCAATTCATAGTAATCTCTAAGATTACTATGAAAGAAAGGGAGGAAAGAAAGGGAGGTATACAACCCAGACTCTGTATGAGAAATCTTAATTCTTAAAATAAATACAAAAGACACAAATATGTCATAATTCAATGATTTTACATCTCTAAATACTACATATGCTGGTATTTGTAATAATATCCTCTATACTCATCTATTTGAAATACTGCACAGTATGTATTTTTTTTTAATTAAACCAAAATATAGCCAGGTATCAATTTTTTGGAAATGGAAATTTGCTGATCTGAAAAGGAACTTTTCAGCAATCACTGGAGATACGATGCTTTCCTCCCCATGTACTCTGCACTGTAATAGCATCTTTAGTCAATGAAAATAGCCACTGATACAAGGTAATGGGTTTCAGGAATAAAGACAGAGCCAGCCTCCTTTAGAAAAAACCAGACACCAAACAGCTGATGAAAGCCCAGTGCTGAAATCACCCAAGATTAAAATCACACCTTTTTAAGAGTGTAAAACACTAGATCTTTTAATAGGCTTTTCTTTTTTTAGCAGAGCAACCTCCCCACGCAAACTATGGCAAAGAATAAGGAAACACTCAGGGTTGCTACAAAAAGTAAAAATGAAAATGTTCTGGACTAACATAATGGTGATAGGTGTACAGCTCTGTCAATATCCTGAGAACTGCTAAATTGTGTCCTTTAAAAGGATTAGTCGTACAGTATGTGAGTTATGTCTCAAAAAAGCTATTTCTTAAAAAAAGTCATCATCCTATATTTGGAGGGGCATTCCAACATCCCAACAAATCTCTTATTTCTCCATTTTACTACAACCACACTAAATTCCCTACAGTAAGAAAGTCTTCTATTTATCTTTGGACATAGTATACTACATCTAAACATAAATCCGCTATTTTCCAGTCCAGTATTTTCTCACAGTATCTTTTTAAAAATTGGTGACGAGAATTGTAAGCCTATTTAAAACTGAAGAGCTACATTTTCCTTGAGTAGCAGAATATATAGGTTGCAAATTAAACATATTGCCAATTAATTCTGAAAAACTACATTTCTTCTGAAGAGAAAGGCCCCCCCACCCTCCCACCCCAGAAAATAACTCTCTCTCTACTCAGGTAAGTTATACAGGATGGATCCCAGTGTCCATTTAAGAATCTGGAAACATTTCCTTATCCCTACATAACACTCAACAGCTTCAGACCAAAAGCACAGTCTAGCCAACCCTGAGAGAGCCACACAGCCAGAACAGGGAAGAAGCCAAGAGACAGTGGGGCATCCAGGATGCTCCTCAGGGCCAACACTAAAGGCCTATTTCTGGCTCTAGGGGAAGCAATGGGGGCTCGGCATGAGGCTCAAAGCTTGACACAAACCTGTTCTTCTTCTGTAAAGGGCACAAGAGCCAATGGCGGCAGAGGCTCCTCCTGCAGGATAGGCAGAAATTCTTTATCCAGAAGGTCTGAAGGTATCTGTATGAACAAACACAGACCAAGAGCTTAATGCTATCCCTCTAAATACAAGAGAACAAAATAATAATTAAAAAAAAAAACTCTTCTATCTGTTGCAGATTGTTAATAAATATGGATTAAAGTCTATCACAGTCACAATTCAATAATATTTCTCAGAGGGTCAAATATTAAGAATCCCAATCAATCTCCCTACCCTCCAATCATATTACTTCTTACAAATTCTTGCAGTGTTCAGTGGAAAAGTAAAAATTTCCATTTAACGCAACACAGAAGACAGAGTTTTACAATTATCTTTTAAGTAAAATTGAGATTCTCAATCCATTAATGAATTTACTACTTAATAAGTTTACTACTTACCGTCCTACGAACTGTATGATATGGGCACATTACACATCCGAAAAAGGGTTGATATCCAAAATACACAAAGCATGCACAAAACTCAGCAATTTAAAAAAGCAAACCACCAGGTCAAAAAACAGACAAAGATCTGAATAGACTTCTCCAAAGACATACATGTGGCCAACAGAAACATGAAGAGATGTTCATGTCTTTTTTTTTTTGAAGATTTATTTATTTATACATACAAGAAGTGGGGTGTAGGCCAGAATTGGCGGGGGGGGGGGGGGAAGGTAAGAGGATTCACCAGAGATAGAGTGGGGAGCAGAATAGGCAGATCCACTGAAATCCATTGCTGAGGGAGCAGTGGGGAGACAGGCAGGGTACGCTACGCCATGTGGGTCAGCTCCCTGGCCAGGGACCCACTCTTGCTGCAGTGGCTGCCAATAGCTTCATAGGCTGAGACTTAACCCCTGCGCCACCAGGGAGGCCCAGATGTTCATTTCTTACTAGAGAAATGCAAGTAAAAATGAGCTATCACCTCACACCTGTGAGGATGGCTATTGCCCAAAAGTCAAGAAACAAGCACTGGAATGGATATGGAGAGAAAGGAATCCTTATACACTGTGGTTGAAAATGTAAACTGGTACAGGTATTATGAAAAGCAATATGGAGATTCCTTTAAAAAATTAAAAATAGAAATTCCACACATTCCAGCTATCCCACTTCTGAGTGGGATACACTAATTCAGAGATACATGCCCTCCCCCCACCCCATTTACTGCAGCATTAATTTACAACAGCCAAAAACTGGAAACATCCTAAGTACCCATCGTTCAACAACGAACTAAGAAGACACGGTAGATGAACAGAATGGTGTGCTATGACGCCACGCTTAAAAGATGAGATCCTGCCATTTACAGCCACACGGATGGACCTAGAGGACAGTATGCTTACTGAAATGAGACAGGAAGATAAGCATCATATAATGTGGTACACAGAGAAAGCAAACAGAATAACTAAATAAAACAAAAACAAACTCTTAGACCACATGAGCCACGTCATACAGCAGTGACGAGAAAGGAGAGGAAGTCTGTAAGACAGACTGAAGAGGACAATGGTATGGTGCGGGATAAAACTGAACTTCCTGCGATGACTGTAATGTAGCAAATACACATTGCTTCGCAGTGACACAACCAGAAACTTGCATAATATTACAATGCAATGTTACTTCAATTAAAAAAACATTTTAACAAGGAATATTTAGAAAATAGAAAATATTTCTAACTTGTCAAAGTATACTGTTTAAGTTTTGATCGTTTATAAAGGACACATTTTAAGATTTGTCGTCCAATAAAATTTTATATTTAACTCAAAAAGGGAAAGAACAATGGAAGCAACTCCTCTTTCTGCTCCTAAATTCTAAGTAGGAGGAACAAGAAAAGGTACAACAAAGAGAAAGAAGATTTTTCCTCAGCATCAAACTGGGACAGAAACAGAAGGAAAGAGAGGTAAGAAAATGATGTGGGCCTAAGTACTGGCTACTTCCTTGCTTCTTCCCTGACGCTTCCACTCCTGGAATGAAACCTCAGGTCTTCACTAAAAAACACAGAGTGCGTTACACTTGGAAAAGCCTCTGTTAAATACCGCAGGTTTCAAAGCAGGGAAAAGTGAAGGTAGGAAAAGGCATGGGTCAGGATAAAAGAATAGTTTTTCATATATTAATACATCACTGTACATACTCTGAAATTTCATTTGTAATTTTGAACTTTTCTACTTTCTTACCTTGTTGTCTTTAAGGAAAAGTGCTAACATTTCTTCTCTGCCATAACGATAGTCTGCTAATTTATACTTCGGCAATGCTGGAGAAAGAGGAGGGGATGTAATACTCCCACCACTAGACAATGCTCGGAGCCTAGGAGACAAAGAAAATAAAACTGAGGGGTCAAATATTCTGGCACTATTTTTATCAAACTAAAAAGCTTTCGATTGTTTGAAAAAAATAAATTTCAAGATATTAAAAACTAGCTTTAATACAACTTGTGTCATAGCACACCAAGAAAGCAGTTCATCAAGAGGTAACTCAGGAACCATGTGGTATTCCTTGACTTAAAAGGCATGATGGCAAATCCTTGAGAAGCCAGGAGGCTGTGGAGGGGACACAGCTCCAAATTATATAAGTATATATATATATCATTGGAGGCAGGCCACAAATTCATCTGGAGACATCTTTGAGCTCAGAATAGACACCATGGGCAAAGTTCAGCCAGCTGAGTTGAAAAACTTTATCGCCATAAGGTAATCATTGATATTAAATGGTGGCAGATATGGCCAAGAATACTGCAGGGAGGTGATTAGCGAAAGGTGGATGTGAGGAGACGCCAACTAGCAAGCAGCAGACCAACAGTGGAAGGGGTGATAAAGGAAACAGCACCATCATATCATGCTGCAATGGCGATGTTCACCACAGAATCAGCAGAATCAGCTGCTTCCTCATGTGCCCTGTCTGCACGTCTGCACATCTTTTTAGCATGACAGAAGCTGGGTAGTGTACATTTTCATATTGAACTTCTCTGTTAAATAAACTCTTACAATAGTGAAAACAATAAACATGATTGTAACAGAAACACAGTACCACCTCATACCCATTATAGAATAAAATTAAACAAACCTGTCTATAGCAGATGTTGGTAAAAACATATAATAAAGGAAAAATCGCTCAAGAAGTAGCTGTAGGATTATAAATTGGAACAACCACTTCAAAAAATGATTGATGGTATCTAATAAAATATCTAACAAAGTATACCATACAAAATAAAAAGCAAAATGCTGAAGCTAAGAGATATTTTTATATAATACATATACCTGCGAATAGGCTTACACTGTTTAAGAACATACAAAATGTAGTAAAAACTTAGAAACAAACTTGAATCACCAAATAACAAAATTCAGGATACGGTATATCTAAAGGGAAGGAAAGCGTATAAAGGGTGCTGTAACTGTACATGCAATATTTTATTGTTTCAGTTGGTGATAAGCATATGGATGTTTGTTACAAACATCTTAATATATTACAAACTCAATGTGCCTGTGACATTTCATAATCCATTTTTAACAAGAGCAATTAATGATCAGTGTAGAGATTTTAAAATGCAGTCAAGTGAAGTACAAGGAAAAAAACATAAAAGCCTATTTACTGCTCAGAAGACAAAAATAAAAATATACTCTGAGCTAACTGCAGCAGCCACCTCTGCACAATGGAACCAGAGAAAGAGGAATCTTTTAATTTTATAATTCTTTAATTTAAAAGGAGAGGGGGAGAGGAGAGAACCTCAGCAAAGGTCCTACTGCAGCACTGTACCAAGCAAGTGAAGAAAACTATTAATAAGTGTAGCGTGTTTCATCTGGGGGCTTTCCAAAGTTCTATAAAGCAAAAGGTTCCAAGGGTAAAGGGAGCAATGTCCTTTACCTCAGCAGAGTAGCCTAAAGGAAGAGCTAACAGAAACAGTGAAATATATCCCCCAAATGGCTAAGTCCTATTCACAAGAGCATAGTAGAGTGGAATGATCTACTAATTTCGTATTTAAAATTAGTATGAAAGCCAAATACAGTGAATATTTGCATATTCTCCAAAAATAGCAGGGAAATGTGTGATAAATATAAAAGCGTGTGTCCATGTAGAACCAGAAAGGGAAATATGTATCAGTAAAGTGAGGCTGAGGGCTGGTGGGCTTCTGCCATGCTTCTGTAGATCTTCCATTTACTTAATGTTTTATTATGGACAGTTCTGAACACACATTAACTGTACCAAGAACATAACAAAAGACCACTGTACCAATCACCCAGCCTCCAAACCAACAATCCATGGCCAGCTCTGCCACCACCACATCTAACCTTCCTTTGATACCATTTTGAAGGTAACTGTTGGATTTCCAGATTTCCTGAAGGAAATTTTTTCAAGATTTTTGAGGAAATCTTTAAATGAAAGTTACTTCATCTGTACATGTATCAGAATTATCTCTGCAAGATGACGGTTTTTTTAAATCTGGATTTGGCTGGTTTTATCCCTATGATACAGCTGACATATTTCTCTGTTCTCTACATTTCAAGGAAGTTGGTGACTAGCTGTAGAGATCGCTCAGACTTGGCAGGACCGCGTCCATGGAGCGGCTACTCCAACAGGCTGGGGAGGCGGCTGCGGCAGACGCTTAGATCCCCGCACGACGGCGCGTGGCTTACCCTGCCACTCCTTCCTTACTGGCCCGAGTGTCACTACGAAGAGAAACGTCCCTCTTCTACTTTCACTTGCTGCTACTGTTACCAATAGTACAGTTCATGTAGAAAAGGAAGGAAACGCCATAATTCTTTTTATTTTTACTCACTGAATTTCAGAATAATGACCCAGTTCACTGTGCAATTCTTTAAAAATACTCAAAATGTCTCATCTTTGACGTATGAGACTCTTCGGGTTGGCCCGTGGGGTCTTTCTGACACAAGCCTAGTCGTCTGTCTGCTTGCCAAGAAGTTCCAGGCTCAGCTTGTATTAGTTCTTGCCTCAGACTAGTCAACCATTTCCCCAGGGAGCCCGACTCTCTTTAGTATATATAAAGGTCACAACCTGTGTGCTACTGGGTTGGACTTCGGTTCTTTTCCAACTATTCTTGGACTCAGAAACCATTTAGTCCAGCTCCTATAGGACAAGTTAAACAAGCAGGTAAAGAAACTACATGTCCCCCAAGAGAGCGATCCCCTCACTGCTGAAGGACCTTCCGAGAACCCATTTTTCATCAAATGGGATCTTCCTTGAAAAAGTGCAACTACTAACCACTGAGAATGGGGGCTGGGAATTTTACACTTACATTATCTCATTTAATCTCACTTAAGCGTCACAACAATTCCAATGTAACAGTAAGAAAAATGAAGCCAAGGAGTTAAATAAACAACTTGCCCATAGCCACAGAAGGTAGAACAAAGATTCAAACCTAGGTGTTTCTAACTAGAAAGACCAAGACCTTCCCAACAATGAGGTCTCAAATTTTCATTTAAAAAAGCCAAGAATCATTTTGCCAAACATTAATATTTAAATATGCATATTTTTATTAGAAATTATTTTAAAGCCTTCCCTTTACTGAACCAATATGCTACTTAATGGTTTCTACCACTAGAGGGCACACCAAAGTGCTCTTTCAAGTGAAAAACATTGCAGGTTTGGCAAAAAGGCACTGGGTCTCACCACGACACTCTCCTGCTCCAGGCCCAACATCCACACCCCACTCTAACTGCCCATCAATGGAACCTGTGGGGGGACTTTCCGATGCCTGGGACTGAACACTTCTCACAGGCGCCAGGCTCTATTAAAAGTAACATGACTAGAGTATATTCTAGAGATTCCTCCAGCAAGCTTAGAGTAAATCAACCTAAGAGATGGCGGCAGCCTGAATTAGCATAATGGTTGTGCTTTACTCAATAATCAACAAATTCTATTACAAATCTCACCTACAAATATTTGGAAAAGCTCTAACACACCTGGTTAATATTCCTCCGCAGAAACCCACCAGTAATGTTGAGCTTCTCTTGGGTGCTGCTTCATACAAACCCTCTCTTCTAGAAATGCAATCCCCTCCTATTTGTTTTCCCCTCAGTCTCTATATTCAATAGGCATTTGTTTAGAACTCTCTTTAATTCAGCATCCCCCTCTAGGTTAGCATTGCTCATTTTTCCTTTTCTTTTAGAAGCATCTTCACACAGCCTCACTTCGCAGGGCTTCAAATCCCAATGCAACCTGGCTTGCCCCTCCCACCACCAAAAAAGGTCACCAACTACCTCAACACTGCCAGATCCTTGGAGACCCTTCTGTCCTTACTGCTTTCATCTTAGGGACCATGCTAAGATCCGTTTAACACAGGAGGCCTAGTCTGACAAGTAGTAACAGTCAAAGTAGCCACAGAACCTTCTAGAACCTCATGATACTGCAAAATCACAAGTAAACTGGTGTCCAGATCCAAACTTCTGCTTATAAAAGCAATTTAGAGGTGTAAAATTACTAGAGTCAAAAGCCACTTCAGTGTAAATTCATGATTCTAAATTCCAGCTCTGCTCTACCAACTGAGCTTTCACATAGTCAAATTTAACAGCGTCTTACATTCCTCAGTTGGTCCATCCCAACCCCCTTTATTAACCCCCTTTATTCCCAAAGGCAGATGAGGAGGAGTAGTATGGGAACCATTCTTACTCCTCACTTTCTACAATCTCCCACAATTACCATTTCCTACCAATCAGTTTTAAATCCTAAACCTTCAAAACACATCCTGATCAACTAAGCTATTTTTATTTCTTACCTGAACTGCTGCAACATCCTAAGTGATCTAACCAGCAATAGGCCCATTCTCCACATTTCAACCTATTTATTTTAAATGCAAAGCTGAATAAAATGGTCCTTGCACAGTTCCTCATCTCCATCGGCACACAATGACAAAACTATAAATAAATAAATCCAAAGCTGCTTACACAGAAGAGCGATCTCCAAGTTCATCTTTCCCACACTTTCTAACACAGTAAAGGCACACAACTTGGGGAATCCCTCTACTTTAATCTGCAGCTTCTTGGCTCCTTGTCTTTACATACACCCTTTCTGTTACCAGAAATATTTTTTCTAACCTTTTCCACTGGAGGGAGAGCTGGCAGGGAAGAGAGGCTGAGCAGAAAAGAGACATGAGAGACAGAATGAGGAAAGGGGACTGGAAAGAGCGATGGTAAGAAGAGAGAAATCTAGGTCCTCAGGGCCTCAGCTAGACACAAGCACTTGCCTATCCTTCATATTACTAACTAGCTAACTAATCAACCATTATCCAAATAGACAGACTTTTAAGAAAACTTGATCCAATTCACATTTTATCATTCAGCTGGCTGCCATGGAGCAAAAAATCAAAAGGAAATAAGAGCAGAAGCCAGGAAACCTCACGAGGCCACCGCTGTCGGGGTTAAGGGCTGAGTTGGTGGTAGCAATAAAGACAGAAAAAATGAACAATGGAACTGACATGACATTTGATAGACTATGGGCAGGGATACAGAACTAACAGGAAATTTCCAGGATAATGCCAAGACTTCTAGCTTGAGCAAATGGGAATGCTGTGGTATTCAGAAGAAACTGAAAAGGGCAAAACTAGTGAGTTCAGTTTTATAAAAGTATGGATGAGATGCACATAGGTGTCAACTAAGCAGTTTAATATTCTGTAGCGGCATTATACATGCATGTATAATTTGAAACATAACTATTTAGTGTCAGCTTCACATCTAAAAAAATTCACAAGTAGGTGCCATGTCCTTTTCTTCTTGTCTCAGAACCTACCCCAAAATACAGACCATAGGAAGCACCTGATAGGGTGTTTTCTAAGCAAAATTAAAATTCTTTTCCAAAATACACCCCATAGCATCTAACGTAATATACTTCAGGTCATATAGATATCTTTCACTTTTTGAAAACTGCAACTATTAATGCATTCCACCCTCCAAGCTTCTCTCAGTTCCCCCACAGCCCCACAACGCTTCCTGGAGTAAGCAGGCAATCTGAGTTTGCATTCTCTCAGCCCCACTCTGCCCAGTAACACTTGAATTCTTTATTCAATGAACATTCCCTGACATTAACATCTCCTCTGTTCAGCACACTAAGTTAAGCAACAAGTTCAGCAAAACCTAAAAACACGCCAGATTAGTTTTTTTCAGAGTAAGGTAAACACTAACACAAGAAGACAGACAAAGAGTCATACTTACTTTAGCACAGGCATAAACAGAATGCCTTGGGCCAAAGAGAAGTGTCTCATCTGTGCGAGGAGAGACAGGGGAACCTAAGGTCACGGAGACCGGGCCATAAGAAACCCCAAGCACGTTCCTAGGCTCCTTCCCCACAAAGCTGGGCAACTGCCTGCAAGTGCTCCCCCATCATAAACTCCCTTCTTAGCTGATTTTGATCCTCGAAGTAAGAAAATAACCCCCAAATGAAACAAGTATAATGAATCTGCACAAGCACTTGAAAAGGAGATACAGGAAGACAGCCACGAGTGTCAGCAATGGTTCTCTGGGTATAGGATTAAGAGTAACTTAGATCTTTTCTTTTTCCTTCTGCACTACTGTTTCCTCCGCAGTTTCCTGGGATAAGAATAAATTATTTTGTTATGGGACAAACAACAAGAAATTCTAAAATACTAATTCTGCCAGATTTAGAACTAATTTTTTTTTCTTAAGATAGCAGTGTTTCATCAAGGGTGAACTAAACATCTAGGCGGGATGGGAATTGAGTGTATATAATCCTTCTGGTGGTCAATCTACCCATATATCATCCAAAGCTTTTCAAATGAAACTTTTGGTTTAATAATTCCATTTCCAAGAAATTATTCCAAAGCAAGTAATCAGCAATACAAACAAAATCATTCAAGGATATGTATACATATTTATAATAGCAAAACATGAGAAACAACTTTACTTTCCAACAATTCGCTCTTTCATTTAACAAATATTTATTGAGTACCTATTATGTGCCAGGCACTGGAGATACAGCAGTTAACAAGCTACACAAAGAAGAGGCCCAAAGTACCTGCCCTCAATGGAGCGCACAGTCTAGTGGGAGCCGGAGGATGGGATACATGTAATACAGAACGGCAGGGTATAGATCAATACAGACCAAGAAGAAAAATTAAGCAGGGAAGGGAGATAGGAGTAAGGGGTAGGCGTGATACAGACAGTCGGGAAAGGCCAACGGTAGTACATTTCAGTAAGGACAAAATGATTTTCAGTCTTATATCGAGAAATAATTTACTCCTTCATTAAATGTATAATATTGTTTTAAATTGTTTTGGTGATGATGTAATACATTTCACTGTTCAAAATATAAACTGTGACCTAATGAGTCTAAGACCTACCTTAAGTCCATACTTATGAGCATTTGTGGTCTGCTGCTACCACAATTTCCAACGCTCTCCCATCTTCACAACTAACCCAAATACAAATAAATCTCTTAATTTTATCCACCTCTTATGTTTTACATCATTATAAAAATGACAGTATTTAGAACAGTGTCACTAGTGTTCTACAGCCTTCAAAACAGTACAGTGCATGGTCTCTGTATGGTACACTGATTCAATGTATTCATTCCAAACTCTGATTCTCATCTACTCTGGAGACACACAGCTCCTTGCTTCAAGTTTCACGAAGAATGTTAGGCGCAGCCTCTGTCCGTACTGAAGCTTTCTAGCGCAGGCTTGAGTTACTTCAAGATATGATCAAAACACCTGGCTGGGCTGATCAAACAAAACACCATTAAACAACACTCAGCCAGTGAGAAGGACATATAGACTGAGTCAATGACTTTGGGAACCAGATGTCAATGACTTTGGGATGAGAGCAACAATTCTTTTTATGTAAAGGGCCAGAAGGTAAATATTTAAGCTTTTAAGTCAATGTCCTCTGTTGTAACTACTCAACCCTGCTATATAGTGTGAAAGCAGCCAGATAATGTGGAAACAATGGTGTGGTTATGTGGCAATAAAACCTGACTTACAAAAACCCTATTTACAGACCCACAGGCCATAGTTTGTCAACCCATGGTAGAGGGGATCAAGCTAAAGGTATTCTGATGCTAGAACATCACCAGGAGTTTTTGCTTTGGTTTGGCTAGATTCCTAGGTTGCCTCTTTTTGTTACCTATTAATAGAGAGATACTGGAAAAAAACTTCCTGAAATTAGCTGCTGATTTTAATCATCTTTAACAAAGAGGGAGATACAATGGTATGTAAATAAATACAAAAGAGAAGCAATTACAAGTTCCATATAAAAGCACAAGAGCAGCCCACATTATAAATGGCTATAATGTGCACTACATGAACTTAAGTCCACCTAGAAAAGGAAGTTAGTAAGATATGAATAAAAATTTAGCTACAAGAATGTTTGTCAAAAATATCTTTATAATAATGAAAAACTGAGAATGGCCTATATATGCTACATCTATAAGACTAGTTAAATAAATGATATTACATCCATACAATGCAACCATTAAACCATTAAGACTATTTTTACAAAATATTTATTAAGAAAGATGTTTTTGATGTAATTCATAAAAGTGGGTTACAAAAGTGCATGTACAGTATGATCCCATTTTTGTGAAAATAAATGTACACATACACAAATAGCCATACATGAAGCCACCTGGAAAGATACACCAATGTATTTACAGTGGTTATCATGGTCGGTGAAATTCAGCTGATTTTATCTTCTTCTGGCTTACTTGTAACTTCTAATTTTTCTAGAAACACTGATTTGATAAGAAAAAAATTTTAACTATAAAATAATAACTAAGACAGGTGCAGCATTACTTAGGTCAACATTTCCAAAATAAATTCTCAAAGTATAGGAGTTACATCAGTTCTTAGAACCTCAAACTGATTTCTCCTGGGTTTCCAAATGCTAGCTATAAGAGCCATGAACATTTAAGCATTACATATAAGAAGAAATGCAAAGAATACGGGAGATTGGTAAGAGTATTTAAATAGGAGTTACTGCAGGAAGTCTGGTCATTATCAAACCACCTCCACCTGAACAATCAAGAATATTTGGGATACCTATTCCAGTTTATCTACTTTATATACTGCCTGTGGCTCAAGGTTTGAATGAAATAAACAACTATCATTATTCATGCCACTGATGAGAGGATCTTCAATCACCAACTTTGGGGGGAAAGGAAGAGGAGGGGAGGGGGAAGTCACACTACAATGTGATGGATCTCAAAATTCCATGAGAATTCCATATTCGGGGTCCAAACACATCTGTAAGAGACTCAAATGTCAATTAATTGTTATTATGGCAAATGCGAACCCAATCCTAAATGGGCTACTGTTAATAGCCAGTAGACCACCTGCTGAGCTCATCAATAAAATTCAATTAATTCAATAAAAACTGTACCTCAAATGAGTCTAGGAATAGCGATCAAAACAACGTTGTAACAAAAAAAATACACACTAAAAATGTTATAATTATATAAAACTTTATATGCACCAAGACAAGGGACCAAACAAAATATCAATAATTTGCTAGGGTAGGATTGTGGGTAGTTTTAATTACATACGTAACCAGTTTTTTTAAATAAATATAGAAGAGGCAGTCATTAACCAAATATATTTTATTCCTGGACAGGCTACATTGTTTTCAACTCGTCACATAGAGCAAAGTCTCAAAAACATTCACACTCATACACCACCCAGCATCTGCACAAATACTTCACTACTATACTAGGCACCCAATATCGAACAGGATTAGACTCTGAAAACTCACCATTCAGGCCCAAAGTTCAGTGTCTGCGTTTCCGCTGCCATCCTTTTCCGTATTTTTACAATGGATTTTTGTATGTGAAGAAACCTGCAAAGAGGAAAATATCTCCATACAGTTAGTCAAGATGAAACGCAGAACTCCGGACTACATATCACAGTGTGCCCTGCTCATGCTCCTCAACAGTCACCAGCACGAGACGTGAATTCCTGTTAATAACAATAGAGTCAAAGTAAAATGAAAAAATGCACCCTTATATTCCAGTTCCTATCTTTTCAGGCTTATCTTGGGAAAGGAAACATGGTATTACATTGAAGCTGGTGAGAGAGGCTGAAGCAGGCCATGTACTGGGAACCAAATTAAAATTGTTCTTCTTTTGCTGTATTGCAATGGAGAGTGAATGAAGAACAACAGATTTTTTTTAATATTTATTTTTATTTATTTATGCACACTTCTGGGGTGTAGGCCAAAGGTGGGGGGGGGCGAGGAGGGGTTGAGAGGATCCACCAGAGGCAGAGTGGGAAGCAGAACAGGCAGACCTACTGAAACACACTGCTGAGGGGAGCAGTCAGAAAACAGGAGAGGTCTGCTGCACCATGTGGGTCAGCTCCCTGGCCAGGATGGAATTCAGACCAGGTGGCTTATGATAGCTTGATAGCACTGAGACTTTAACCCTTGCACCACCAGGGAGGCCCCCAGATTTATATTTTTATTATTCCTCCCAGTGGCTCTCCTGTCACCAAGTGTGATATCAAAGATTCTTAAAATAAGAACCTTGATTACCAATCTCACAGCTTCTGCTGCAACTTCCACACTTGCTGCTTATTAGCACTTTAACTATGGTGATTCTTTTAAAAAATCTTAGACCATCAAGTTAAAATAATAAGGAATTTCACTAATGAATTTGCAGGGGCAAATTCAAAATATCAGAGTTTAACACGAAATGAGTCAGAAAAAGAAAATACTACATGAATCCCTTATATGTGTGGACTCTACAAGCCAAACTCAGGGCCTCCCTGGTGGTGCAGGGGTTAAGTCTCAGCGCTATCAAGCTATCAGCTGCCATTGCAGCATGAGTTCAACCTCTGGCCAGGGAGCTGACCCACAGGGCGCAACAGACCTCTCCTGTCTCCCCACTGCTCCCCTCAGCAGTGTATTTCAGTGGATCCACCTGTTCTGCTTCCCACTCTGTCTCTGGTGGATCCACTCACCGCGCCCCTCTGGCCTACACCCCAGTTCTTGTATACATAAATAAATAAAATAAGTATTTAAAAATTAAACGAATAAAGATAAAAGCCGAACTCAGAGAAAAAGAGCAGAATGGGGGCCTCCCTGGTGGCGCAGCGGTTGAGCGCTGCGCTGTGGAGCTGTCGGCAGCGGCGATGCGAGTTCGACGCCCAGCCGAGGAGAATCCCACATGGTGCGGCAGACCTCTCCTGCCTCGCCCACTGCTCCCCTCAGCAGTGTATTTCTGATCTGCCTGTTCTGCTCCCCGCCCTGTCTCTGGTGAACCCTCTCGCCGCCCCACACCTCTGGTCTGTACCCCAGCTTGTATGTATAAATAAATAAATCTTTAAAAAAAAAAAAGAGCAGAATGGTGGTTACCTAAGGGTGCAGTGAGGGGAAATGGGCAGATGTTGGTCAAAGGTACAAACTTCCAAGTTTTAAGATTAACAAGTTTTGGGGGTATTATTCAGTACGGTGATAATAATATTGTATTCTAATACCTGAGAGCTGGTAAAAGAGTAGACCTTAAATATTCTCGCCACAAAAAAGAAATGGTAATTATGTGATGGAATGGGGCTGTCAGTGCTAGTGGTAGTCACCTTACAACAAATGTATCAAAATAACACACTGTACACCTTAAACTCGCATAATATTACGTCACCTATATCTCAAAAAGGCTGGGGGAAAAGGCTATCGGAGCTTAGAAAAAGGAAAATACTATAAATACTATAAATGTACTGCAAATATCACCAAGATATATGTGTCACCCTGATGGTTGTTTCTGTTTAAATGATCTAAAAACAATAAACTAGAAATTGGTCTACAACACAGAAAAGGAAAGTGTGCTACTGCACATACTCTGCCTCCTCCTGGAAAGCACTTCCGGCCCTGTGTCAACCACGTGGCTCCAGGGAGAGTCCCAGGCTCTTGCGTGACCCTGGTTCGCTGCCCCCTGACGCACGAGCGTGCACTCGCTCAGGCTGAGAGCAACTTCGTGCCCTCCCCACCTCTAAAGCAATGATGGCTCAAAACCCGAGACACGTTTTTTCGCCTTGTAAAACCTCTGAAATTAGAATGCACCTGGGATCAGTGCCCTCCCGGACAGCTGCTACCAGCTCAGCCGGGGCTGCGTCGTTGTCTGGGCTGCCAGGGTAAGCCTGGCCACAGCTGCTCGTACTGTCATCCTCTCAACTGTGTTACTTCTATAACCTGACTTGAGCGGCTGCTTAAAGTGTCTTCAGAAAGAGCATGATTCTAAACTGAAGTGAAAAGAACGAAAAAGAAAGCAATTACAGCAACGGAGTATTAGTGAAGTGACTCTTCTTCACTGGACGAGCAACAGCAGGAGCTTTACAGAACCTGAGGGGGAAAAAAGGCTACACACAAACTAAACTGGTGTTTTGCTGCTGAAACCTCCACTGGCCACTGGCAGCACTCCTGAAGTAAGTGTGCATGCACGCGTTAGTGCGTGCGTGCGTGTGTATGTGAAGGGGGAAGGTTTAAATTGCCTCACGAGGACCAAATCACTGAATCTCAAACTGATGAGAGAATGCAGGTGCATACTCCCTGAAGACGTGCTTCATCGCCACGCCCTTAAAGTGACACTCGACAGTGGGGGAGGGAAGACGGAGGCGACTTCCACAATATTAAATTGAAAAAAGATTTAGAGAGTCACTTTCTGAATATGTGGAATCTGAGGAATATCTTAATCAATTTGTCATTTCTATTTTCCTTTTAATATATGCACAAGAATATGTACTGCGAAACAAAAAATAAGTTATTTGCTAAATAATTTAAAGAACTTTTTTAAACATGTAAAATAAAAATTCTAAGTAACAAAAAAACTGTGCCAGACTTTACTTCACGGTTTTACCTTCTCAATAATATATAATGAAGATTCTTATAAACGATGCATGTTACATTCAGTTAAATTGCACGCGCGCGCGCGCACACACACACACACACACACACACACAAACACACAGAAAATGACTTGCCAAGGGAGTGAGGCTCAGAGTGCAGTAAGGGCGCACCGGACACCAATGTGCCTGTGCGTCTTACACCAATCGACAGGGTGTGCTTTCAGAAAGTGTGAGAACAACCTACTTCAGAGAGCGGAGACTCTTCGCAGCTGGATTTTTGGCTTTTTTTTTTTTTTTTTTTTTTTGGTAATACGAAACATCGTGAAGGGACATTTTTACCACCACTGTAAACTCAACCTAGTCACATTTTCAACTCAAATCCCTATGGAACAATGACTACGGACTGGAAATGGCTCTGAATTGACAAAAGCAAGCAGAGTTTGAATTTAATTTGCAAAGCAAGTGAATTGCAACTAAAAAGTACATTATCTCACATTTGTATAAATATTAAAATCACGCTTAGATTTAATTTTTCCTTTTAAATTACTCCTCCAAGGCCATCACGTATCTCCACACAGGAGGAGTTGTGTATTACAACGCTGCCCAGCCACCGCAGCAATCCTGAACTACATCTAAGGGACAACAGCAAGGAAACCCTGTTCAGTTCCTCCCGTAAGCCTTTGGGTAGTGCCAAACAGCCATACTGCACAAACAAAAAAACTCAGAAGTCATTTTAACAATGCTGCAAGCTAGCTATCAAACTACCATTTACAACACGGTTTCCAGAAAATTACTTCCTAATGTAAAGATTTTTCTAGAAAATGCTTAAGAACCTAAAAATAATAATCCAAGAGATTCAGTTATCAACTAAAAAGACCTACATACTCAGAACAGTGTCCTGCCTTGTGAGTTAAAGCAGGAAATGTAAGAATTATGTCTGCTGAAGAAACCTAACGTCAGCTCTCAAGTACTATAAACACTATTTCTGAATTCCCACCCCAGATTGATCCTTTCAACTAAATTCAAGTAAGCGCAGTTCTAATACATTTGTATGTACTGGAGGGATTGTCTTACATGATGCCTCTGAATTATAAATTAGCTGGAATGGAAACTGGGCCTGATTTCTTAATCATCCTTTCTAAAGGTGCAGTGAGGTATTGAAATGAGCTTAGTTAGGCCTTGCTGCCATTGAAACTTCACCCTGCCTAAATGTTTTCAAATCAAAACCCCAGGAGACCTGTGGCGACTAGAAAACAGCTCTGAAGTTTTATAGTAAATCAACAGCTGAACCAGATTCTGGATGCCGTGCTCCCACCAGGCCATCCTGCCTGTCTTCTTAAACCATCTATTTCCTCTTTTTCCTTCCATGACCACAGCTTTGTCATTTCCCTGTCATTTCCTTCCCACTTAGTCAGCATTCTCCCAAAAGTTTCTCTTCTAGCTTACCTTGGTGTATCCATGGTTTATTTAACTTTAACCTCTATTTGGACATTGTCTTGAACCTTTTAGCTACAATGTTCTTTACTAACATTTTGGGTAGAACCCGAACTACTAAATCATGGGGAATACAAAAGGGCTTGCGGGGGCTGGGGGTATCATTACAACAGCAGAGAGAAGCTCCCCGACAAATTTCTACACGCCCCTAGAAGGGGGCCCCGTCCTGCTGTGAATTACAGATTTGGCCTTTCTCTCTTATGACCCATGTGGCATTTTCAGCTGCCTGTGCCTCTTGGGTCTCCAGCTCAGCAACAACTGGCCAGCTGACTCACTCAGCAGTCACGCAGGCTCAAAGCCCAGAGTAACCTGAAACTCCTTCCTGTTCCATCCTTCATGTCCAATCATTTTGTCTCAAATGTGTTCAATTTCCTTTTCAAGATTCCTCCTGCATTCTCTTTTCACTACTGTCAAACTTTTGTTGACTCAGGTCTGGATTATCACTGAAACACTTGCAATATTCTTCCTTCCTTAGTTCAGTGCCTAAGGACTCACCTCCAACAAGATCAATTGTCCCAAGCTCCTCTCCAGTCACACCTGCTCCTCTTTAAAATGATTAAACCTCTTCCGTAAGGTCAAAACTTCTAGTATTTCAGGGTCCCACAAATCTAACATCCATACTTCAACTCAATACCTAATGTTTCACCTCCAAACTCAAAGCCAAATGAGAACCATCAATAACTCTCTACTGCATACTTCTGTGGGTCTCATCTCCCACCCGAAAATCTGTCCTTCCTTCCTCAGAATGGCCATACCAAACCAAAGATCAATGCAGTATCTACTCCACAAGACAGTTCCCAAAGCAGAAAAGGCACTGCTACCTCTGGATGGAAAATCTAAAGTGGAAGAAGGAGAAATGAATTAGAATCTAGAAGATTCAATACTGCTGTGGCTGCTTTTGCTGTCTATATATAAAGAGAAGAAGAAAAAAGAAATGAATTTGGAAGAAAAGATGCTTAGGTTCTGCACAAAGAACGTGAGGTGTCTGAGAAGACATATGAATGACCATTCTACGAACCTTGAACTCCAGAGAGGTAAGAGAATGGTTCTGGAAGGGAATCTGTAGAATTGCAACCAAAAATTGAATGAAATTATCCCAAAGCAGAAATTAAGGGACAAGTTTCAAGGCTACGAACAAAGCTTCAGCTAAACACTGTCCAGGAAGATACAGGAAAGAAGAAAAAGACCATGCTATGGGATAACTCTAGTCCCAATCTTTCACCTAAACTCATATTTTCAGTACCTAAAAACAAAACTCATATTACCTACAGTAAGTCATTTCCCCTCCTCTCTCATTCCCTGAGGTTAAAATATAGTTAACAGCCTCATGTATGTCCCTCCCACTTTGTCTTCACATTGTGACAAACACATACTCACATATAAGTGATGGGGAGGGGGTATAAGTTAAATGCTTTTGCAAAATTAGAAAAATATTATATACTTTATTCTGAAATATGCATTCTTCTTAATATCTGCATGGGCAAATACCCAATAAACATATACAGAATTAACTTATGGGGGAAGGGGCGTTTTTGGTCTCTGTTTTATATTTTGTTTTGTTTTTCTCTAAAAAAAATGTCTGGGCTCAAGTGATCCCTCCTTCCTCAACTTCCTAAGTAGCTTGGACTACAGATGGGCACCACCACGCCCAGCTGCACTTGTGGTCTGGAAAGCTGTGTAATGGCCCATAGAAATGGGATGCCTACCAGATTTTTGCCAATATAAACAATCTGTACTAAATAAACAACTTTCTATACTCATCGGGCAGGTTTCCAAAACCAGTTATTGACTTAAAACTATGGATGAGGGCCTCCCTGGTGGCCTAGTGGTTAATTCTCAGGGCTATCACCCCTATGGCCTGAGTTCAATCCCAGCCAAGGAGCTGACCCCCAGGGCGCAGCACACCACCCCGGTCTCCCCATTCCCTTCAGCAGGGTATTTCAGTAGCTCCACCTGTCCTGCTCCCCACTCTGTCTCGGGTGAATCCTCTCACCACCTGCACCTCTGCCCTGTACCCCAGTTTTTCTACCAAAAAAAAAAAAAGTATGATAAAATATGGTTTATTTAGAGAAAAAAATCAGACATTCACTGTAGGGACTTCAGTATAACACATAATGTCTGTTTAACAACATAGTACATTAAGAAGTTTCACGTTATTTTTATTTAACTTTTCACTAAACATATCTGGACAACCACCTAGACAAGGGTTCCAGACTATATACATTTTAAACTCATTTGGAATGATAAAAGTAACTACCCACAGTAAGCATTCAAGTATGTTACATGAAGTGCAGACTGAGATAACAAGACTATGCTAAGGGTCTCCCTGGTGGCGCAACGGGTTGAACGCAGCACTATCAAGCTATCCAGAGCCACTGCAGCACGAGTTCAATCCCCGGCCAGGGACTTCCCACAGGGCACAGACGTCTCCTGCCTCACCACTGCTCTCCCCTCAGCAGTGTACTTCAGTCGATCTGCCTCTTCTGCTCCCCACTCTGTCTCTGGTGAGTCCTCTCACCACCCCACACCTCTGGCCTAGACCCCAGCTTGCATGCATAAATAAATACATCTTTGAAAAAAAAAAAAAAAAGACTAACAGTCAAGATCAACTTGGTATCCCAAAAGTTTGCTGAAGCAACAAGGGTTCTGAATCACAGGTGAACAATTCAATTTCATTTTCCTTAAGTCAAAGAATGTCTAATGGCCACTGTCCCTTTGAAAGGGTTGCTAGAAATAAGGAGAAAAATCTCACAGAAGCTAAAACAAGTAAGGATCATATTCAAGTGAAAATAAAAATTGTGAAATGCCTACTAAGTGACAGTCCCGGCTCAGTCCTGGGGATAAAAGGGCTCTGCACTCAAGAAACCCAAGAGTTCACAAGAGGGAAATGAATCTTTACCAGTATAACATGAGGCCGGAATGAGGGCACGGGCAGGGAAGGTTTACAGAAGAGTAAAAGGGAGCAGGGAAAGCAAGCCCCAGAGCAGGTGAACAGCCTAATGGTGTCCAAAAAATGCAAGTAGTTCACTTCCACTGTTGCCAAAAAGAGCAAGCTACACGGGCCAGGCCCTGGACATAACCTGAGCTTCTCTAGGCTGACAATGTAGATGGAGAAAGCTTTGCTCACCTGCCCATTATGTTATCTGTTATACTGCATTATGTGATAATCAACAGTAATAACCAGATTTAACTCATACTATATGCAAGGCATTAAAAGAAAGTATTCCTTTATTTATTTCACATAGAAGATAACCTGGTAGATCCTTCTTTAACTTGAAAACATTTTAGATTAAATACAGAGAAAAACTTTTTTAAGTACATATGCTCATGTGTTCTTAAATGCACAGAAATTCTGTCAAAGAATGCACAAGAAACCTATGTGATAGATTTCTGAGGACTAAAGGTCAAAGGAGGAGTAGATCTATTTTTGACTATGTCATACTCCTGTACTTTTGAACATCCTGCCGAATACATTTTTAATAAATTTTAAACCAGTAAAATTCCATTGATATTACTAATAACAAAATAAATACAAATAGCCCAAATGAGTTACTGAAGTGAAATTTTAGCAAATGCTGAAGATGGAATTCTTATTTGCAAGAAGACAAATCCCAAAGAATACAGCACCTCCTTATTTCATTTATACTTTACTTTCCAAAATTTTCAACAAAGGGCATTTATTTGGGGAGTAAAGGAGGTGCACTCCCGTCTGCCTCAGTTTTTAACACTTTGTAGTCTGCTCACCTATTGGTACGTGTTTTTGTCACCAGATCAGGTGGCCGCTCACGTATTAATATGTGTTCATCTAGTCTCCGGTTTTTCACGCCACGGTGGATTTATTTGAAGCTATTAGGAGCTATTTCTTTGATCGTACTTAGTCTAGAAGCTTTACACATTGTTTTGGTGAAAGTGTAAGGTGTTTTATGAGAGATATTACAGTTTTTTTAATATCCAGTAGTTCAGGAGTTGTGCGTGTTTTATTGAATGCTTCTACCATTCATGCGGTAGCACAGAAAATGGCCGGCCCCAAGGGCTGGTAAATTTAAAAGGCACCGGCACACAAAGTGTTAAAATGGTGAAAGCCATTATCACTACTAGTCACCTGAAGGGTCACACTATCTCTTTTTTGAGTTACAACTAAGCCCACTACTTCACAAAGGAAACACACTTATATACAGAAACATACAACTACAACGTTAGATTTGCTAAAGAAAATCCTATAAAATGTTTTCTTTCATCAAAAAAAAAAAAATCAAGTGGATGCTGGTAACATTTTCTGGAATCTCTAACCAGATTACCTAAATACATTAAGAACAAGAACTACAGTAACAATTCCTGGCCTTGAGGTACCAGTTGAATAAAATTTTACAACTGAGTCCAAAAGGCATTAGTAATTACTATGTAGTAAGCACTACACTGAACTATTCAAAGTAAATGCTGGAAATGCTGGGTGATCCAAAAATGAGGAAATAGCACTTAACACTTTTTGCTCCGTTCATGTATTCACGTGTTCATCTAGTCTCCAGTTTTTCACGCCACGGTGGATTTATTTGGAACTATTAGGAGCTGTTTCTTTGATCGTACTCAGTCTAGAAGCTTTAATCTCTATGTATTTAAAATTTCATTAAAATATATCCAGTAGTTCAGTTTGCTAGATTTCCCACTCGTTCAATAAAGCTAAAAATTCAAGTGAAGACTGATAAAGCAGTGGCAAGATCACAGAAGTCACACTGCATTTCCCAAGCACAACAGATGATTATGAAAAGATCCCAGGCAGCAAAGTGTCTAAGATGAAATTTGTACTTTAGAAAGATCATTCAGAATGCCTTGAAGAGAATAAACTAGTAACAGCTAATGTTGGAAAGAAGGGATATTAGAAATTCAAAAGGTATCAGATCTTAACAGCAGTAGAGAAGTGACATGTGATGAACAATAACTATATTCACTAACAGGAAAAAAATATCAATATATTAAGTGGTCAAGGCAGTTTACAAAATACAGAGAGTATTTACATTCAATACATTTGCTGTTGGATATACAGACAGATACGCACTAAGGTAGTTATTAGAGAGGTACTGGGTATACATATAGAGAGAGATGCATTATGGTGTTAATATATACTTCTGAATGGCAGAATTAGGGGCAATTCTTTTCCTACTAAGTTTTCCAATTTATACATGCAACAAAGATAGTCTTGATACAATTATTTTTTTTTTTTAGTTGAAGAATTCAAAAAATTACAAATACTGAAGACAAAAAGAGAAAGACTGAAAAGTCTCCCTTGGCTTCCACAATGAAATCCCTGGTGGTGTGAAGAGTAAGCACGGTGGGGTCTAAATAGAGCCAAATTTAGTGGGATGAGGCGTGACTGGGAAGTCAGTAAAGGAAGACTACAACGCAGTCAACTCTTGAGACCCTTAGCTATGAAAAGATGAAGAGAAATCATTCAATGAAACTTCATGGAGGCGGAGTCTATGATGGCAGGATGGATGGGGTTTCAGGAAAAAAAAATGGAAAGAAAAACTTAACTTGTCCCTGGTGGTGCAGGGGTTTAATCTCAGTGCTGTCAAGCTATCTGCTGCCACTGCAGCACAAGTTCGATCCCCGACCAGGGAGCTGACCCACAGGGCGCAACAGACCTCTCCTGTCTCCCCACTATTCCCCACAGCAGTGTATTTCAGTGGATCTGCCTGTTTTGCTCCCCACTCTGTCTCTGGTGAATCCTCTCACCCCGCCCCCATCTCTGGCCTACACCCCAGTTCCTGTATGCATAAATAAATAAAATGAATCTTTAAAAAAAGAAAAACTTTACTTGTGACATAAAGAAAGTAGATAAAAATGAGGAAGGCTCCAAACTTATTTTTGCTGGTTGGTTTGGTTGGGGGGGAAGAGGCAGAGGATAAGAAGTGGAGAGGAATTCACACTTGAAGGCCTCAATTTTCTCACATTAAGTAGGCAAATGACAGAGGAGATGTAGTAAGGCTTAATGGGAATGAAGAAATGGAGAGCTGCTGTGATCTACTACAGTGTTTTTTCCTTAACAAACTTTATATAAAAAATTATATAGATTTATAGAAATATTACCATGATACCCCAGAAAATCCCCTAATGCAAACAACTTATATCACCACAGTATATTTATGAAGAAAACTAAGACACCAACAGTGGTACATCATTATTAACTAAACTCAAAGAGTTTATTCAGGTTTCATTAGTTTTTCCAACAATGCCCTTGCTCTGTTCCAGAACCAAATCCACACTGCAATTAGCGACAGTAGTTCTGAAGACCATGTCACGATAGAGATGGCACCTACCTGCATGGCTGTGGGTCCTGTCTCCAGCTGAGCAACCTGGCAAACCACTGACTACAGGTCTGAGTTAGGCTTAGGGCTCAGGTTCTGTCAGCACAGAGACTGGAGGACTAAAACGGTGAAGAGAAGGGTGCTGGCAGAAGTGTGCTCGAGCCACTCTGAGGAACAGAGAGCTGACAAACGGGAGATGTTGGTAATGGCAAAAACCAGGTGTAGCAGAAATAAAACTGCAAGTACTAAAAGAATCAGAAAAGGAAGTCAGTCAAGGAACCAGGAGCGTGGGAAGACTGGATGGGTCATCCACATGGACTCTTAAGTCCCCTCAGGATACTGGCAAGGAGGAGCTGAGGGAAGACAGTGACTCAAAGGGTGTGGCCACAAGCATTATCTGATGAGGAGAACAGAAGTGGTACTGTCGGACAGCCTAAACTCCAGAGAAAGAAGGATTGTGCAGAAAGATGGAGGCAGAACGGCTGGTGACTATATATAACCTATCTTCCAAATCAAAAAATGTCTGTCTGGCAGGTAATTAATGACTATAAAAACACAACAGGGGCAGACCAGACTGAAGTGTTACCTAGTAAGGGAATAGAACTGTGAATGGAAAAGGATGGAGACCCTGTTTCTGCCTCCTCACACACCTACCACTGTGCAGGGAATGTACTGGTAACTTCAGAGACTAGAGGGAAGGTAACACTGTCAGGGTAAGATGGACGTCAATTATGTTACCAACACTAAGTAATACCTGATGAACAGTTTAACACATGGAGAGGTTTGACATAAAAATGAGATTTCAGAGACTTCCACAGAAAGGTCTTGGAAAGAAATAAAGCCATGAGAGATTGGGTCAAGGGGAGAAGAAGCTCAAAGTACTATAAAAAGAATGAACAACCAGTGGATTTTTATTCATTTCCTGGTAGGTAAGAACCCACAGCACGGATTAGCAGGCCTCAAGCATTCTGAGACAACCAATTCTAGCTCTCTGAACCAGCCAAGCATCTCAAAAGACAGATACACTCAAACCTTTGAGGAAGGAGTCGGGAAAGAACATAACGTGGACACACGGCATAAAGAGCCTCTGAGGGAATGCATGCAAAACTGTCAGATCTGAGATCACCACATTAGCATATCTTTCTCATACTGAAATTAAGCATGACAGAGCGACTAATAAGGCCCTCGCCTCCCTCTGGCTACAACAATTCTAGGGCTAAGGACATCAGACAAAGGACTACCCTCAAATTTTAAGACAGTTAACTTTTTAAAAAGCTAGAAAGGGGTCTCCCTGGTGGCTCAGGGGTTAGAGCTTCAGCACTATCAAGGTAATGGCATGAGTTAAATTCCCACCCAGCCAGGAAGCTGACCCACATGGCGCAGCAGACCTCTCCTGTCTCCCCGCTGCTCCCCTCAGCAGTGTACTTCAGTAGATCTGCCTGTTCTGCTCCCCACTCTGTCTCTGGTGAATCCTCTCATCCCCAAACCTCTGGCCTACACCCCAGTTCATGTATGCCTAAAATAAATAAAAATATTTTTTAAAAGCTAGAAAACATTTCTATACTACAATTGCAGACCTTGCCCATTACTCAAATTCCTCTTAAGTGAATTCACGTAATGTATTTCTTCTGCAATTAATAGCAGTTGTCTTCTTCAATAAACTCCATCCAATATTTGACAATGAACATGATTTAATCTAGCCTTTCTATCAAATTCTAAAAAATGAGCTAGTTCTCACTAGTAATTATTTTATCTCTAATTACTAGTATAATTATTCTTTCTCTTTTACTATGTTTTTCTAGTTTTCTTAACTTCCTCATCTCTATTTAGCTCCTCTACAGAACCCCATCTATCACTCTCTGTGCATGTGAGTTAATATTAAAGGAGAGGAGAGAGGCAACATTAGCCTATTTCTTAAAGTTGGGTTCACAGCAAAAGGGAGACCCTGGCGCTCAGCTTAGTCTACCTTTTTCTCACACCTGGCACAGTATGGAGGGCTCGCACAAGCACCGTCAGCGTAAAGAAGCTGCAATGGATATAATAAGTGCCATCTGGACAAATGCAGAAAAGAGAAGTGAAAACAGATGCAGAATCAGAATGCATCACAGTGGCTAACAATTCAACTCTTGAAATGTCCCTAACACTGATGCCCAGGAGAGGCCTGAAGAGACTAATGAGAGATCACTACTTCACTAACCACTCAGAAATTAAACTTTTTGAAAACCCCAAGTCTTTCTTATAAAAGTTACCTGCCACTGCAAATCTCCCGTTTCCTGAGTATGTTAAAATTTACCCAAAAAACAAAACAAAACAAAACTGGCAAATCTGGGATGGATTCCAGCCAGAACTATGCATAGCCTGCCAATAAGACTAACACAGAATGCTCACTAAGGAACCTGAATCTGCCACCACCTGACTTACCTCCGTTTTTCCAAAAGCAGAAAAGAGCGCTATTACCCTAGCACTCTTCCCATATATCAAATAAATGAACAGCCAGCTATTTTTTGCCTTTGCCAGATCTCGATTAAGAGAACATACAGTGAATAAACTCCATTAGTGTAAATTAGTTCAACAACATCAAAAAACAGTTTGCCATTATTTTTTTAAAAGATTTATTTATTTATGCATACAAAAGCTGGGGGGTAGGCCAGAGGAGTGGGCGCTGAGAGGATTCACCAGAGACAGAGTGGGGAGCAGAACAGGCGGATCGACTGAAGTACACTGCTGAGGGGAGCAGCAGGGAGGCAGGAGACGTCTGCTGCGCTATGTGGGTCAGTTCCCTGGCCGGGGATCGAACTCACGCTGCAGTGGCTGCCGACAGCTTCATACCGACTTAACTCCTTGAGCCACCAGGGAGGCCCCAGTGTGGCATTATTAAATCTAAATATACTCCTACCCTGTAATCCCATGATCCATTGTTAGACATCTACTCAAGGGAAATATCTACCAAAAGACATGTTTAATATACTCATTACATTTATAGCTTTATTCATTATTACCAAAAACTGACACTTGACTATGATGTTCATCAACAGAAATGTCCATCAACGGGTGGATGAATAAGCAAACTGTACAGGTGCTTCCAGGCCGGTGGCCACATGAAAGATGCCTTGCCCAACCCATCTCCTCCATCTGACTGCTACTGAGTGAGAAAACATTAACAATGAGACAAACTGACGTCACGTGCTCCTGATGTGATGCACTGAAGAGGACACAGCATCACTTACATTTTACTGTGATTATGTAAGTTTTTCTTCTTTTAACCTATAGGGCAGGCTTATTATTTAAAAAAAAAAAAGGAAAGGACAGTGGCACAGATACAAGCAGGTAGGAAGAGCTGCCCCTGAAAGGCACAGGTTTGTTAAAGGAGGCACCGGCATATTACAGCAGAGCAGTCTCGGGACAAGAGCGGCATTTTTGAAAGGGGCAGCTCTAAGAAAGGCTGACACAGTCACAGGCAGGCAGGAGAGCTGCATGGAAGTTCTTATTCTTAGGAAGTATCACTGAAATGTTTGGGGATAAGGAGGATGAGTCTGTAATTTACTCTCAAACAGAACAGGAAAAAAATTACATAAATGAAAAAATATACATGTACACACAGATACTAAAGAGAGAAAATAAATGATACAGAAAATGAGAGAAAATGTTAAGAAACTGGGTGAAGGACATATGGTAATTCCTAGGAATTTTTAGCGACTTTCTGTAAGGTTGCAATTTCCCTGAAAATAAAGACAAAGATTTTGAAGTACACAGTATTCATAGAGAAAATACTAGCCAGAAATACAAAATAACCAACTACTGACAGATACTCACAACACTATATAAAACTCAGACATGTTCAGCAAAAAAAGTGAGCCACAAAAGAATCCACACTGTATGAGTCTTTTCATGTGACATTCAATGTGAAATAATCAAGGGTGACAGATATCAGAAAATACTTAACCATGAGAAATAGTGACTACTGACTGGGAAGGAAAAAGGAAACATTTTGGGTGCTAGAAATGTTCACTATCTTGACCTAGATATTGATTACAGAAGTAAATACATGTGAAAATATTCCCAATTACACACTTCAGATTTGTGCACATATTTACTATATTTTATACTGCAACCAAAAAAAGGTTAAGATAATCCATAACTGGTTTAGTTAGGGAAAAAAGTACAATTAAAGGTCCTCCCTGGTGGTGCAGATATTCAAGTCTCAGCATTATGAAGCTGTCCACAGCCACTGCAACATAAGCTCGATCCTGGCCAAGGAGCTGACCCACATGGCGCAGCAGACCTCTCCAGCCTCGCCCACTGCTCCCCTCAGAAGTGTGTTTCAGTTGATCTGTCTGTTCTGCTCCCCACTCTATCTCCGGTGAATCCTCTCACACACAAACCCCCCACACCTCTGCCCTAGACCCCAGCTCTTGTATGCATAAATAAATAAATCTTAAAAAAAAAAAAAGCAGGGCCTCCTGGTGGCGCAGCGGGTTAAGTCAGCCTATGAAGCTATCCACAGCTGCTGAAGCACGAGTTCGATCCTCAGCCAGGGAGATTCCCACATAGCACAGCAGACCCCTCCTGCCTCGCCCGCTGCTCTCCTCAGCAGTGTACCTCAGTAGATCTGCCTGTTCTGCTCCTCACTCTGTCTCTGGTGAATCCTCTCACCTTCTGCACCTCTGGCCTATACCCCAGTTCTTGTATGCATAAATAAATAATATTTAAAAAAAGCACAAATAAATAAAATGAATCTAAATAATTTTAAAAGTACAATTAAAAATATTTTAGTGGACATGCAGCAAAACTATTTCAAATGTAGTTTTCCAATGACACATATTAAATTAATTCCGTACATAAAGTTTGTAGAAGAAATTATACCACTATCATGACAAAGTAATTTATAAATCTGTCAGGTCTACATTCAAATGATGGGATATTCACTCACTAGGCTAAAACGTGTCAGAATGCAATTTTTTTTGTACTTCAGAAGTCAAGTAAAACAATGAAAAGGAAAACTCCAAACACAAGGGCAAGACAAGCACCATGTTTTATAAGTGTAAAGAACTAGAAGCAATCTTATAAAGCATCACATTCACTCAAGAGAACACAGGTACAATGATAAACAAGAGCATAATTATACTCATGTCATAAAAAGACAAAAACATAGGAATTAAGAACTATTAGGTTTTTTTTACTATTTTCATAATTTGCAGTGAACTTCTTCAAGTATTACTATAACAAAATAAATGCCAATTCCCACATAAAGTGTTTGACCTGTTTGAAATACTTTTGCTACCCCTACATAACTGCCATAGAAAGTTCATATTCTTTTGACTATTAATCCAATCTAAGGAAAAATTTTAAAGTGCAAATAATCTATTATCTGTTTAATCTATTTAAGATACAAAATAATCTCCCCTCTATTGTAACAGAAAACATTTCCTTCTGCACTAATCTGATCTGCAATACCAAATCTCTTCATTTTTAAACATGCAAACATTTTTAATCAATTTTAAAATATAACCTGTTAACACATTCACTAACAACAAAATTTCATGAAGCAAAATCAGGCTTCAATTATTCACTTTATTACTAAACATTTAACCTAGGGAACTAATAAAGCCTTTTTTTCCTTCAGAAAACCATCAAGAGTCAAAACAACTGGCTACATTTCTCTGGACTTCACATTATACAGGTGCTCTGCTGGCTTTCTCCTCACCCAAAAAGGAACTTAAATTCCTCATTTATACCACTGGGAGCAGCCCTGCAGTCCTGCGCAGTCCCTATCACCAGCCATGTCACAACACTAAGGTCTTCTATTCCTAATAGCCCCAAACCAAGAACAACCTAAATGCACATCCACAGATGAACATTAGTGTTTTTGCCATGAAATATTCTCAGCAATAAAAAACAAATTACTGAGGGCCTCCCTGGTAGCGCTATCACTGACATGGTCTGAGTTCAATCCCCAGCCAGGGAGCTGACCCACATGGCGCAGCAGACCTCTCCCGTCTCGCCAGCTACCCCTCTCAGCAGTGTACTTGAGTGGATCCACCTGTCCTGCTCCCCACTCTGTCTGTGGTGAATCCTCTCACCCCCTCACCTCTGGCCTACACCCCAGTTCTCCTATGCAAAAAATAAACATTAAAAAAAATCACTGATACATGCAGCAACCCTGCTGAATCACACATATTACACTTGGCAAAAGAAACCGGATTCCAAAAGAATTCATACTGAATGAGTACATTTATATAAAACTGTAGAAGAGGCAAAGTTAATCTATAGTCACAGAAAATAGATGAGTGGTGGGAGAAGGGAAACGACTGCAAAAAAGTGGGAGGAAACTTGGCCTGTGGTGATGGTTAGCCAAGCATGCACACCTGTCAAAACACACATTAAAATGTACACACTTCATGTAAATGTACTTAAAATGAAGGCATTTTATTTATGAATGCTTAATGAAGGCACATATATTTAAGTTTACCTCAAAAAGTTGATTTTTAAAAGACTGCTCTTACTACAAATAGAATGCCTCCCTCAAAAACAGTGCCTTCCAAAACTAGTATTTTATATTTCCTTCATGTCATATCACCAGTCTTTAAATCTATTAAAGTAGATGCTAAATAAAGTAATACATGAAAATGGAAGAACATTATCTAGAACTGTGTGCCTTATACAGTACCCATTAACATATAAATGAATTAAAATTTTAAATTCCGTTTCTCCAGGGACGGGGGAGAGCAACTTTACAGGGCACAAACCTGGCAAGGCGTGCAAGGCAACCAGATGCAAGGTCAACATTAACAGTGAAAAGTCATGTTAATAACAAGGGCTATGATGCTCTCAAGGGCATTATGCAAAGTGAAAAAAGTCAGACAAAGGCAAACATACGGTATCACCTCACTTGTATGTAGAATCTAAAATAAACTACAGAAAACAAGTCCACAGACAGTGAGAACAGCCTGGTGGTTGCCAGAGGAGAGGCCAGGAAGACAGCAGGCAAATTGGGTAAAAGGGGTCAAAAAGTACAAACCTCCAGTTATAAATCAGTCACGGAGAACGCACAGCATAATGACTACAGTAGGTAATACGCTACTGCATTCTTGAAGTCTGCTAAGCATAAAATAATATGCTTAGCATAAGAGTCAACAGAAAAATCTGTTTAACTATGCATGGTGAGGAATGGTAACTACTTGTGATGATCATTTCAAAGTGCATACAAACTTGTGTGCCTGAATCATGTTGTACACCTGAAATGAATATTATGTCAATTATACCTTAATAAAAAAAATCCACTATAAAAGGAATTTGAGTTGTAATAAAAAATAAAAGTTTTTTACATTAAAAAAAAAATGCCACTCCTAAGTCATACTAAGACATTTCAAGTCTCGACAGCAACATGGCAGGATTTGACAATGCATATTTATAGACCATTTCCATCACAGCAGAAAGTTCTGTGGGACAGTGCTTGTGTAGACGACTATTTTCAAAGGAATTGTAACTAATCACAACTTATGACCAAATCTGCAGCTATCCAGTACTAAAAACTCTCACTGAAATCTAAAGAACCTCACTGATATGTTTATTTCAGTTTCTATCCCAAATTATTTAATGCTTAAAAAGAAATTAATGTAACGCTAAAAATGCTTTACTCCCAAGAGCAGCACTTCTCAACATAAGGTCTTCTGACACACTTTCAAGGTACCTGTGGCATCAAAACTACTATTACAATAAGATATTATTTGCACTTTTCATTGTGTTGGCAATGCACCGATCAAGCAAAGCAGTAATGAGTACAACTGCTGGCACCTCGGCGTCATTCAAAGTGAGCTAATCATCAATCTGTTCCTCGCTGGGAAATGTCATCTAAACAAGAATGAAAAAGCCTGCCCTTGGTAAAGCAGTAAAAACTACTAAATTTTATTAATCTTGATCCTTGTGTGATATCTTTTAATTTTCTACACAATGAAGCGGAAAGGGTGTAGAAAGCACTTCTGGGATATGCCAAAGTCGCAAAGGGAAACACTCGCCTGAGTTGCAAGCTCAACTGCAGCTTTTTACACAGAACATCATTTTTGATTTAAAAAATAGCTTACACATAAATATGGTATTTAGCAGATTTCCGGCCCCCCCCCACCAAAAAATGAGGAAAGTAACACTGTCACTGCCAAGGAAAACAACTGACAATACTTGTTGCCAATTATAAAATCTGAGTTTTCAAGCAAACGTTAGAATTTTGGAGAACTTCTACTCATAACCATGAGCTTCAAGGGTTTTCCAGTACTCAAGACTTTCCCAATTCTTAAAAGCTTTTCTGATAGGTGCTGAACTAATGAAAGTGATTTACTGACACTGCAAAATGCAAAATATCCATTCAATGTACAAGATAGATCAATGGATTTTAATATAGTAGAGCACCAAAAAAACGCACTGCTATTAATTCATACTTCACATTGCAACTACCGTTATAAAATACTACTTATGGAATTTTAGTATAGTATCAAAGGAGAATATTTCCAATTATCTGAAAAAGTTCCTAAAATAACCCTCCCTCTCTAATTACATACACATCTTACTGAGGATGAGTTTCCTTAGAGCTGAGCCAAAGTAATAAAGAGCAGCAGATTAAATGCAGAAGCAGATATGAGACTCTAGTTGCCTTCTATTAAAGCAAGACATGTGAGAAGGTAAAACAACACTGTTCTCACTCAGTTTTTTAGAAATGTATTCTAAAATGAGTATTTTTCATTTCAAAAATGCACAATAATGTTAAAATGTGGTGAGATTATAACTGTTATTTTTAAATAAATTAATAAATCATCTTCTAAATTTCTTAATATTGTTAGTACAGACATAACTAAAAGACCAAAAGCTCTTTGGCTCCTGTAACTCTTAAGTAAAGGAATCCTAAGATCAAAAACGTTGAGAACACCTACCTTAGAGAAAAGGGGGAAAAAATAATAAATAAAAGAAATGCATAAGTTAATGCCGAACACACACACACACACACACACACACCCACACACACACACACCCTGGAAAGCATACCAAGGGAGAAGAAATATCACCAACAAGAACACCAAGATCCAAAATGTGACACTTACACAAAAGTGTTCAGGCTGTTAAAAGTGTTTCTTTCCAAGGAAAGGACACTTCCACATTCTGAAATTCACTTGCATGATCTGTCATTGCCCTACCACTGGGCAATAAGATCAGGATCCTGCCGTGTTAGCAAAGACGGCACAAAGTAGGTTATTCAAATATATGCTGGACTGAAAACAAAACCAAAAAATTACTGACAAACAATACCCAATGGTAGCTTGATTCAAATGATAAAGACGAAATATTGTATCAAAATTTACCTGTTTACATAGCAATAACAATTATACAAATTACCATTCATAGAGGGCCAGTTAACTCTGTCCAGGTATTATGTTGGGCATTTTAGATTTTTAATTCCCATAACAACCATGGCATATACTTAATAGATAAGGAAAATAAGGCTTCAAGAGGTTAACTTAGTTACAGGTAGTGACAGAAAATTAAACATATCTCTCTACCTAACGACAAGTTTTTCACTACATATTGAAAGTACACTCAATACTGCTTGGTTACCACCTTCCCCCCACTTTTTCCTGGGAATTTTCAGAGGAATTCATGTTGCGGAAGTCACTTTTCCTCCTCCCAATCTCCCACTCTGTTCCACTGCCTTCCAACTTCTACTCCTTTACGTTAGCCAATGAAGCGACACAGTAAGCCCTCCGGTTAGGGAAGAGCATGTATTTTTGTAAGACACCATCAAAAACAGCAGCAACGACAGCGGAAGCAAGAAAGAGTAAAGCCTTTTACAAAGAGTGTGGGGTTCCAGAACACGAATCAAGGCGCTCTGCCCCATGATCTTGCAGGATGGCTTCACATCCAGTCGCTCAGTTGGCCATAGTATGGGCAACACCGCCTCAATTCTCAGAGGCTGATCATGAAAGCCCCTGCATGTGGCCAAGCTCTTCAAGGCCAAGCCAGGATTTACCAATTAGAAAATACCAAGACTAACCCTAACGGCTGCCAATTCCCTGTCACTCTCTGCAACTAAACCACCAATACTGAAGAGACCAGAGCTCCCAAGACTTCCTCCAGAACCAAGACAACTTGAATAAAAGGAGCTTTGTTCCCAAAGAAATTACAGCCACATACCTCTATAAGAAGAAAAGCTATTACTATCATGCTCTGCACTGCTTCTGAACAATATGTAAATGTTTCTCTTTTTTCCCTATTTGCGGTAAAAAAGAACAAAATAACTCAGACTCTCATCACAACCAGTGAACTATTTCAGGAAACATTACAATGCCATAAACATTGCCTGTCATCTGATAATCTCCCCACAAGCCAATGTTTTCCAGAAAAGGGATCCCCAGAACCTGTGGAAGGTTTACAGATCATGTGGAAATCTTTTTAAACCTCACAAAGCCCTGAATATGCCCTACCTTGACATAAAGACTTAAGAAAATGTACAATATAAAAAAGAAATCCTCTACCTTAAATGAATTCAGTTACAATGTAATAAAGAATCCTGACTGAAAAAAAGTATCACAGAAAGTCACATCTGTGGCCTGCCATTCAATACTCTGCTCTACACCAAATCACTCTTACTAGTAACTCCTGTGCATCAAATTTCTCAACATACCAACAAAACTTAATAAAAAATTACTTAATCAATTAGACATCACCAAGTATATATAAGCTACAAACAAAAATGAACAGGACTTCAAAATTCTCCATAAAAATTTTCAAAAAAAGTTTCAGTGTTATCTAGTAATTCTAAAACACAAAAACATGTTAATACGAAAGTTTATACTCTCACAATCCTTTCTGAACAGTGAAGGAACCTGCTATCACTCACTCCAATGTGAATACAGATTCATAAACTTAAGTTCCAACATGTTTTCTAATTCTATATGGCTTTCTAACACTCAAGTGCTGCTTAATATTGTAAAAAGTTCCCAGAAATTAGAATTTATAAAAGCAAGCAATGAAACTAAGTAACCAATGAATTTTTCCACAAACCAGCCTCTCATCTGCTTTTACTCATTTATTAAAACCTTTATTCCAGACATTCATCAAACCCTTTAATCCTCTTCCAAATAAAATGGAGGATTGCTCTGAATCAAGAACTTTCGCAAAAACACTGAAATAAGAAGTTCCCGCATGGATGCTTGGTGAGATCTATTGGGTGACATCACCAAAAGATATGTGTGTATTTTAGCCCTTCGGGAAATTGAAAATGCCATGCTTTATATAGGAAATTTTTTTAGAAAAAGGAAAAAAGTCAAGAAGTTCCTATGGGATTCTGCCTAGAACAGCCACTACACTACTCCTTCTTCAGAGGACTGCCCCCCTCTTAGGAGTGGGACCTTTCAGCTAAACCTGTTTGCACTTCTAGGTCGCAA
Organism: Scalopus aquaticus; assembly: GCA_004024925.1. Classification (NCBI taxonomy): domain Eukaryota; kingdom Metazoa; phylum Chordata; class Mammalia; order Eulipotyphla; family Talpidae; genus Scalopus; species Scalopus aquaticus. The sequence continues at coordinate 207,622 of PVIJ01000896.1, forward strand.
CACTGGCCACACTACTTGAACCAAAGATGGAAAACTGGACAAAGAGTTCAATCAATTTTTCCTTCTAGAAATATGAAATTGAGTTACACTAGGCAGTAACCAATTGGCAAAGCACTCGAGTTTGTTCATCGGTGGTTCTAGAAGTGAAGTGGTCATTTTCTTCCATGTATTACAATGGAAAAGGCCAGACTAGGGAAAGACAGCTAAAGCAAGACAAAAAGAAACACAAGAGGACACTGTCTGGCCAGTGGGGAGAAAAGTGCTCTCTGGACTACCTTGGCTCCTGAATGTTTCCCAGTTTCTGGCTCATGTCCTTCATGAAACCAATGGCTTCTGGGTTCTTAAAGTTACTGCCTTAATTATGTAATGTGGCAGGGGTGCTAAATATTGCTATTATGGTAATTACAGAATATAGAAATGTATCAAATTAACACCCAGTACACCTTAAATTTACAATGTTATATGTCAAATACAGTCATTAAAAAAACCCAAATATCAATTTAAAAAGGTACTTCCTGGGCCTCCCCGGTGGCGCAGCGGTTAAGCGCTGCGCTGTGGAGCTGTTGGCAGCGGCCACACAAGTTCGACGCCCTGCCGGGGAGAATTCCACATGGCGCGGCAGACCTCTCCTGCCTTACCCGCTGTTCCCCTCAGCAGTGTATTTCTGATCTGCCTGTTCTGTTCCCCACTCTGCCTCTGGTGAACCCTCTCACTGCCCCACGCCTCTGGCCTGTACCCCAACTTGTATGTATAAATAAAATTTTAAAAAATAAAAATAAAAATAAAATAAATAAATAAAAAGGTACTTCCTTACCTTACCCCTGCTCCCAAAGTATCCCCCTGTTTCATGTCATCAAAAATCATTGACAGTCTAAGACACAAATTCACGCCAAGATCAATGCAGACAGGGTCTGATTATTCTTAGGGCTCGTAAGGGATCTAAGTAAGAGGCACCAGAAGTTGATTTCATTAACTGTCTATAACCTCAGAAGAAAGAATGGACAAAAAGAAATGAAATTTTTAAAGTAAAAACCATATGTTTGCATAAGCCCTCAGTTCTGAGCTTCCCTTCAACACTCACCTGTTCAAAAGTTCTGCTGGGTCACAGCAGGAGGTTTCAGCAGACCTTGTTCAGGTTCTTTTAACACTGTAAATAACACAAGTATTAAAGTAAATGACCTAGCAATCTCTTAGGAAGCTTTCAAAACAGTTTTTTGTCATAAATATGTTTTATAGGAAATGAATTCTAAACCTGGTTTCAACAGCAGGATCACCTGGTGTGCTTAAACTAGACTCCCTGTCCTAATAGCTAGGGAGTCTCCATGGTAGATCTAAAGAGAGATTAAAATATATATTTTTGTAAAAGGTCTAAGTGATTCTGATGACGCTAACAAGCACCACTAGAGGGTTTCAGGAAAGTGATTACTTGGGGGTTTCATTCAAAACACAGGGATTTGGCATTAACATTTTTACCAATGTTTTTACACGTGACCAAAAAAAAAAAAATTTTTCAGCCAGTAACACAGTATTACAGTAAGTATCTTATACAAATCACCAATGAGTCCCAGTATGACCACTGCCAAAATGTCCAAGGAGCAAAGCACCAGGTTGCAAAATCAAAGCCTCCTTTTATGCTGTATTTAGACAATATCTTAAAAAATCCACAAGATGCCTTTATTTCAAGTGAAAAGGAATGGACATACAAAAGACGAAAGTTATTTGTTAGCTAAAATCAAATAATTAAAGGGCAAAAAAATAGTAATTCAAAATTTGCTGTTAGTGAATTTTTTACTAACAGCGAAAAAAGCAACTTGAGAAAACCATTTCCACCTCTGATTCAATTCTGAAAAGTAGTGGCTATGTTAGGACGTCCTAAAGGTCATCCAACTTTACCCACTGTACTCTGCTTTTTGAAAGGACCTAAGAGGAAAAAGGAAGAAACAGACAACAAAACAAACTCTTCTCTTGGTCTAACAAGAGCACAGGCTCTTGCCTATCTTGTATTATAAAAGTTCAATTTCAATGAAACCCTGCGGTTAACAAGAAATGTAAAATTACGTTCCTTAATTCATCACGTAGAGAAGTATGCAATACTCTGAAAATATTTTTGCATAATCAAGTCTGGTCACTTAAGGAAATGTTCTTTTGTTTTTCAAACCTCTTCCAACTCTCCCTCAACCTCACACAAATTTATGGGCATGTGAACAAAGATATCAGTTTGCATTCCTGTATAATTAACCTACCGTATTTCTCAGTCACCTAAGAACATAAAAAAATGGAAAAATGCTAATCCGGTCAAGAAATTAGGATTCTAGTTTATAAGTAAGCTTGCCAATGGAGTAAAAAGATCTACTCATATTTTAAAGATATATAATTCTTCAGGGCATTAAAAATGAATCCTAGGACTTGATCACCATAATAGTGGGGGAGCAGAAGAAAAAAATCCTGACTTCAGAGTTTTGCAACAATGACCAAAGAAAGTTAAGGCAATGCAAGAAACCTGGATCAACACAAACACAGGCGGGTGATTCAACCTAGTGAGACGGGTCCTACTATAATATATAAGAAACACAATAAAACGGAGAGGGCTGAAAATTTAGTCAGCAGGAGCTAGTGGAAAACTACAAAGGAAGATGGTCTTTGAAAATGGCACAAATCAAAGATCCTTAAGAAGGGCAAAAAGGGGCAACAATAATCTTTCCACCCAAAAAGGTTCTTCTAGATAATAATCACAATCAGTCAAGAGTCATCTTCCAGGGTATAGGTGAACCAAAAGAGAAAAGACATGGAGCACTAAAACTCAGAGTCATGAGCACAAATGAGCTGACATGTCATCAAAAACATAATTTGGAAATGTCACTTCAAAAATTCAACAAAGGAGTGAGCGGTAGCAAGGCCCTTCGTTAAAACACTACCTCATCACTGATTCATCACTGTCTCCTTTTAGCCAAGGAGCTCCACTCACACCCTGAAATTCTGATTCCTTTCCTGTCATGATTTTCAGGCAATCCTAAAACAAATTATTTTTCACATACGTAACTCACCAGTAAAAGCATTTCAAAACCAAGATAGTTAATTTCTCAGGTGTATTGGAAAGAGATATTTATAAAAGGTCAGTAAAAGATTATGAAGATAAGCTAGAAGGAAATACCAATATTTTCTTCCAAATAAAAGTCTACTGTATCAAATTGGAAAACTAGCCTGAAAAGTAAAAGTGAAAAAACTAAAATCTCAACACCAAAAAAGTTCTACACATGCAAAATGCTATAAAGAGTATATAAACAAATTAGTGCAAGAGTCCCTGAGGAGCTTAACACTAGGATGGACAGCAGAGAAATAATTAAGAGGAATTCTTTACTAACCAGACAAAGGTTATTGTGAATTAATACACAGATGCCACCTTTCCTCTGAGTTAGATTCCTTAATAACCTGTCTAAACTTCAAAGGAAACTAATTTTTTACATTTTCAACTATCAACCTCATTTAAAAAGTTTTTGAGGAAGGTATTTCACTGCAATTCCTGAAACACGTTATACAAGTATCTTGAATTATTTCAAAATGTAGGGGAGATGGGGGGGGGCGGGGACGGACAGGGGGTTGGGGAATAGAGGCCCAAATTTTCTGAATCTGATTTCCTCAAGAGTCACAAGAGATGTGGGGAAAGATCCAGGACACTAATAACCCCTCTCATCTTGGTACCAATGAGATGGGTACACATTTCCTACCAGCCTCCCTCTGGCTTGCGCTTCTGTGACTAAGCAAGCCTCCATCCTTTCCCAGCCACATGTGATCTGCTCCCATCTCAGTTTTTGCCTCAGTCTTTGGCCCTGCTTCCTTGGCCTAGAACATTCCTCCTCCATATAGCTACAGGAATAGCTCTTTTACCTGTGTTAGGTCTTTCCTCAAATATTAGCTTTTCCATGAAGCTTTCGCTGGGCACACTGGTTAAAATTAACCCCTTCTCTAACCCCCAATTATTCTATTTCCCTGTCTCATTATTTTTCCGCATCACTTACCATTACACTATTTATTTCACCTAAGTATTAATTTGAAATAAATTAGAAATGAGCTCCATGGAGACAGGAATGTTTGATTTGTTTTGCACACTCAACAGTGTGGTAGGCTCTCAATATTTGCCAAATAAATGAACGCATGAATGGACAGATGGATGGATAGTTGGCTGGCTGGCGGGCTGGCTAGCTAGATAGGTGGATGCACATGGTCCCCTCTCCTGTCTCAGTGTCAATATTTAAAACATTTTGTCAACTCTAAAATGGATGTAAGGTACATTCCTTCCTAGTGAATCACAACCATCACCGGTGCATTTTTAGGTGTTAGATGTCAAAGGAAGGATCATGTGGCATTTTTCCAGCTATATGCCACTTTCAATTTTTTCTCATGTCCTCGGCTGATGTCAACATCTAATGTGACAGAGAAGTCCATATTCCAGCTTAAGCACGCTGAAAGCTGCTATACTAACAGTAGAGCACACAAAAACACATCAATGAAGGAGAGAAGACTTTTGTGTTCTAACCAAGATGGATAAACACTCAGGTCAGAGCAGCAAATACTTGAGGGCTGAAAGTTAATGAACAGAAAAGATGACAAGAAAAATACTTTTTACCCTAGGAAGTCATTAAACTCTAAAAAGGAAACATCACATGAGAATATCTTCCCAGCGCACACAACACTGGGAATCAAAACTGCCTAGAATCCAATGTATAGAACACCAGATAAGAAGCTGTTGATGTGTGCTGGCCCCTTCCTCATTTTCTTGCAAGTTAAACTGGGATACTTACCCCTTTTACAGAGAGACTAGGTGTGTTTAAGTGCTCTGACTTTCCGGGGGAAAAGCTGATAAAAAACCAAAACAGCGCTAGATAAACGCGAAGCTACGTTACTGCTTCCCAAACACGGTCAGACGCCCGGACTCTCACACCCTGCTCCCTGGTCGCTTGATTTACGTTTGAGTCACAACACTTAAGGATTCTGAGTGCTTCGTGGGAAACTGATGACACTTAAGGCTAATGCCCATTTCAACCTGCCGTGAATGTTCGGGTCCCGAAGCTGCCACGGGCTCTTTCCCGACCTCCAGGTTGCGATCATGGCTCCACCTTGCCTCGGGCCTGCTGCAGACCAGTCCTCTCGCCACGAAAGGGGTCTCCCAGTGCGGATGCTCGGTGAGGAAGGCAAGGGCGCACCTCCCAGAGGCCAGGTGTGGGGAGCAGGGCCGGCAGGAGCAGCTGTCGGGCCGCAGCAGCTGTTACCCGGGCAGCAGAGCGGGCGGGTGGGCGACTGGCCGGCCCCGAGGAGCAGGGAGCGGAGGCGAGCCCTCCGGCCCCGAGCGAGCCGGCCTGACACTGCCCACCCACCACCCCTTCCCTTCCTCGGCGCCCCCCGCCGGACCCGGGGGCCCGGACGAGGGCGCTCCCCGCCGCCGCTGCCAAGACGCGCCGGGGCCCGGCGTGCCCCCGCCGGCTGGGAGGCTCCCTCCGGCCCCGCACCTGACCTGTCCCCTCGCCTGACGCCGGAGCCGGCCGCGGCGGCCGGGGCGGCCTGTGGGTGTCCATGCGGCTGGGCCGGGGCGGGCCGCAGCGACGGGGACGCCAGGGAGGGAGGGAGCCGCGGAGGCCCGGGCGGAGGGCGGCGGGCCCGGGGAGCGGCGCGGAGCCGGGCAGGGGAACGAGACGGAGGCGCTGGTTACCTGCGGTCCGGGACAGGGAGTCTCTCAGACACCAAGTCAGTCCTCAGCCTCAACAACACAAGATGGCCGACACGTCGCCACGCACGTCACGTGACCGCGCTCCGACTCGCCACGCCCCCCGCTCCGCCCCCGCCCCGCCTCGCTCCTCTCCGGGCTCCTCCGGCCTCCCACGCCATCCTTCCTCTCCGCGGCCTCCGGCCCGCTTCCCGGACACGCCCCGGACACGCCCCGGCCTGGGCCCCGGATGTCACTCTTCCCGGTGGGCGGGGCCGCGGCAGGGCGCAGGCGCGGCGGTCGGGCCGGGGCTGCCTGCCTGCCCTTGAGTCGCGTGGAGTCGATGTCCAGGGCTGGGCGCGCGCCCGCGCCCCGTGACTCACCGCCCGCGCGCCCAATCCAGTGCCCGTTCGCCGTTCAAAACGCTCCGCAGCGCTGGCGGGCCGGCTTTCCCAGCCAGCGCTTTCCCCGCTCTCCAGCCAGCATTCTCCTGCCCTTTGACGGCCTAGGGGTTGGAGCAAGCGCTATAAGCTGAAGCTTCTCGCTTATTAACGGTTCTGGTGGGGCTGGGAGCTCACTTTGGAGCCTCGGAATGCGCCAGCTGGGAGGACTTTTGCCCAGCTCCCTCCTGCCGCGTGCGGGCTGTAAGCCTTTTGCCTAAAAGAGGGACTTTAGGGGTCACCAGGCAAAATACAGGCCGCCCGGCGATGTTGGGGAGGTAATATTTGCATTAAAAGTTGCTCGTTTTTCTGAAATTCAAATTAAACTGGACATCCTGTATTTTTATTAGCTAAATCTGGCAACTCTACCCTTCTCAGGTCACCCCATTCTTTCCTTATGCCTCCACGCTCCCATTTTTTTTGCAGGGTTCTGCCCATCAGCTTTTTAAAATAAGCCAAGTGTTTTTCGTCTTCAAATGTGAACGTTAAAGACCCCAATTCCCCTTCCATCTACCTCCCTACATCTCTGTTCCCTTTCAAAGTGCTCAAAAGACTTGTTTATAAACACTTCACCCAACCGCCAAGCAAACTTCATCCACTCTGGTCTGACACACCCAGCCATTGCTCCCGCCAAGGACACCTCCTACAGGTGATAAAGTTTTCCACTCTTGACCTTGCATTGGTGCTGCCCTGTCTTCATGATGAACCCCTCCCGGCTTTTTTTTTTTAAGATTTATTTACTTATGCATACAGAAACTGGGGTGCAGGCCAGAGGTGTGGGGCGTGAGAGGATTCACCAGAGACAGAGTGGGGAGCGCCACTGAAACACACTGCTGATGGGAGTAGTGGGTGAGAAAGGAGAGGTCTGCTGAGCCATGTGGGTCAGCTGCCTGGCCAAGGATTGAACTCATGCCAGTGGGTGTGAATACCTTGATAGCGCTGGGACTTTAACCCCTGCACCACCAGGAAGGCCCACTTCTGACTTTCTGAAACACTTTCTTGCCTTGCTGTTCAGGCTGTGGTCAATGGCCCAGCAGCAGCGGCAATATCACCTGGAAACTTGTTAGAAATGCAGTTTTGAACAGGCTCTTCACACTCCATCCTACCGAACTCTCTACCTTCTCTCATTCATGTTGTCTCCTCTCCTTATACTTTTCCCTCAGCTTCAGCTATGCCCATGTTTGAGCTTCAGATATGACTTCCTGTTTTAGCCTTTGCACTGCTGTTCCATCTTGTTACAATGCCATTCTAACACATACCCCACTTCTCACCAACTTGTATAACTCCTGATCATCTTTAAAAGCTTAAATCATGTTAAAGTCTCTCTAAAGCCTGCTGTAATCCCCTTCCTTACACCAAAAGACTCATCCCTTGAAGTGTTATTTTTAGGAAAAATAGGAACACCAGTGCTTGCTATGTGCCAATCATCTCATTAAGCACTTTACAGGCATACCTCTTTTTATTGTGCTTTGCTTTATTGCGCTTTGCAGATATTGCTGTTTACAAGATTCTCCACCAGCAAAAAAGACTATGACTCAATGGCGACGCAGAAGATGATTAGCATTTTTAAGCAATAATGTCGTTTTCGATTTAAGTGTGTACATTGTTTTTGTAGGCAAAATAGACTACAGTATAATGTAAACTTAACTTGCATGTACACTGGGAAACAAAAACTTCCCCTGACTCACTTTTTTGCAATACTCACTTTATTTTTGTAGTCTGGAACCAAACCAGCCTTATCTCCAACGAGAGCTTTTACTTGCATTCTCTCTTGTAATCCTGGTGATGTTGCTATAGGGCACTAAGAAAGCCAACCAGGCGCCCAAGGATGCTTACCTTCTCCCGATCTCAGCAGGGACTTCCTAGCCCAGGCCGACTGCAGAGCCCGTGTCCCTAACCAGTTTGTCGTGCCTGCTCTCTGATCCTGTGCCACCTGTGCCTGTAATTATATATAATTAAAATATAATTTACATACTGTAAAATTTAGCAATTTTAGTGCGCCGTTCTGCCGCTTTTGACAAATGCATACAGGTGTGTGTAATTCCCACTAAAATCAAGGTACAGAATAATTCCATCACCCATAGAAGTTCCCCCAATGGCCTTTGTACTTAGCCCTGACCCTACTCCCAGCCCCTGAAACCACTGATCTGTTTTCTGGCCTTATAGTTTTGCCTTATAATGTCATGTAAATACAGTTGACCCTTGAGTGATAGGGCTTGAGTCCTGCAAATCCACTATATGTAGATTATTTCCAGCCCTCTCCTCCCTTCTCCTCCTCAGCTAACTCATCGTGAAGATGACCAGGGAGTAGATCTTTATGGTGACGCACTTGTGACTGCCTAAATGACATTTTCTTTTCTTTAATTTGTTGTAAGACTACAGTGTATAATAGATATAATAAAAAAAAATATGTGTTAATCCACTACTTCTGTTATTGGTCAAGTCTCTGACTACTAGTAAAATTTTGGAGAATTTATACATGGATTTTCAACGGCATGGATAGCCCCCCTAACCCCTCCATGGTTCAAGAGTCAATGGTAAAACCATAGAGTATGTAGACTTTTGAAACTGGCTTCTTTCATTTAGAATAATGGATTTAAGATTTAGCCATATTGCTGCATGTTTCAATACTTTCTTCTTTTGATCACTGAGTAGCATCCCCTACATTTGTTCGTCTGGTGCCCAGTTGAGAGATACTTGGGTTGCTTCCAGTGTGGGGAGATTATTAATAAAGCTGCCATAAATATTCAGATGCAGATGTTTTTATTTCAGTTGGATAAATACCTTGGAATGGAGTTGGTAGTTAAATGTTTAACTTCATCAAAAACTGCTAAACTGTTTTTCTGAGCGCTTTAGTCATACTTTTAGCCCTGAGCTGTAAGCTTCCAGACAGCTAGAACCAGGGTGATGAGAATGATGGACAGCAAACAAAACCCCATGCTTTTAATCACTGCACATTCTACATTGCTCAATTCTGCATTCTCAGCACTGCATTGTCCAGGCACACAGCAGTCACTCAATGAATAGTTATGTTACAGGCAACCCCGGTATGAAATGGGCTGGCCTGACTGTGGGTCCTCACCCGTGTGCTTAAAAGGGACTTATAATAAGACTTAACTGCAGACACACACACAAAGGTTAATAAAGGGTTTATTTACAAAAGAAGGGGAAATGAAGAAATGAATAACTCAGGGAGAAAGAGAGGGAGATAAATTGGTGAAGGCGTCCTACCAGTTCTGCTGAGCTGGGACCCCAATGGCACATTGAAAACCAGCAAAAAGCCAAGAGCCCCCCCAAGGCCCACATGTCTGGTTACAGACCAAGCCTGGCTGCTTAACTCCACCCTCTGTTCCCAGCATCCTCACTACGGTGATGATGACATTATAGGATTTGTAGTCCTTGGTGTCTTGAATCTCTTTGGTCTGAGGTGGGGTGAAGTCCATAAAATCGATCTGTGGAGTTTGTTCGGGACGTCCTTTCCCCCCAACAGCTATAGCATGAAATGCATTCTCGGTTATCTAACCCTAATCCTAACTCTAACCCTTCATCTTGAGGCAAGCCATTTTCCTCTTCTACATTTATTCACTCTGTCTCATCCATGTTTCATTATACAGTGGCTTGAAATTTATAATAGTAGATTGGTACTGCTCTAGTTAGGGGTAATAGCCAAGTTTCAGCTTTATTGTATATTTGATAGAAACAGAAAATGAGAATAATAGATCACTGGATGGAAAGGGGAGCAAGGAGTGTGGCCCCAAATGAGCTTGATTAGGAATGAACACAGGTCGCTCAAACTGTAGTTTTGCAAATTGGCGACAATAGCTTCCATCCAATTTACTCCTGTAGAGCATTGCCACTACCCTTCCTAAGACCAAGTCCAATTGCCCTCTACTTGGACCCTCATAACTATAGAATGTGGCAAAAGTGAAATGAGGTGGCGTCCAATACTAGATGGTAAAGATGGTGGAGATTCCACCTTGTTTGTTCAGTCCTCTTGAAGCAAGAGCTGCCAGAGGGGAAGTGCCCTGGGGCTGCTATTCTTTAAGGAAGGATGAGTAGAAAGCCCAGGCAGATGCCTCCATCAACAGCCTGATGGAAATCCCAGTATCAACAGCAGACACAGGAGAAATATCCTGGGTGATCCCCCTCCCCCCGCCACCCCAGCTGTCCAAGCTGTCCAAGGCATCCAAGCCCAAGAGTTCAGGCTCCTCTGAATTCCTGCGCCCCCACCCCAAGCCACAACTTGCTTAATTTAATCAACTACATTTGGGGGGTAACTTGTTACACAGCTCTGATGATTGGAACATCACCGTTTTCGGTCAAATTGTACCCCAGAATATCACCTTATTTGGAGATAAAGTCTTTAAGAGGTAGTCAAGCTAAAATCCAATCAGTAGACCATAATTAAACTTGATTGGAATCCTTATAAAAGGAGAATATTTGGACACAGACTCACAGAGAGATTGAACTCCTTGTAAAGATGAAGACAGAGCATCGGGTAATGCTTCTACATGTCAAGGAATGCCAAAGATTGCCAACAAACCACAAGAAGCCAGGAGAGAGGGATGGAACAGATCCTCACAGCCTGGAAGGCACCAAGGCTGGGGACTCCCCGACCAGTCTCCTGGCCTCCAGCGCTGTGAGATGATAAACGTCCGGCAAACCACCCAGCAAGTGGGCCTTTGTTACAGCAACCCTCGTCAACTCACACAATCATTTAAAGTTTGCAGAGGCAAGTTGAAATGCGGACTAGTGGGGGACAGGTCTGCAGAGCTGAGAGTCATCCGCAGAGAAATGTTTGCCTCACAGGTCATCATCCACAGTCAGCAGCTGCAGGAAGAAAAGTGTGGAGCTCAGGCAGACTCAGGAGGAGAAGGTGTGTTTGTGGGCAGAGAGAAGTTGCCTGGGGACCAGGCTAGGAGCAGGAGCCAGCCTCAGAACAGAGGGAGGAAGAGCTGGATTGACAATGCTAAATCTGCAGTGTTCAGGAAGGTTGGGGTCAGAAAAGTTGCCTTTGAATTGGTGCCATTGTAACAGCGTAAGATCCACAGAAAGGGGAGGTTCCAGGTTCTGTGCTCCAACTAAGGAAGGGTGGAGCTGGGCCTCCACGGTGGTACAAAGGGTTAAGCGCAGCACTATGAAACGACCCAGAGTCGCTGCAGCATGAGTTCAATCCCCTGCCAGGGAGCTTCCCACAGGGCACAGCAGACCTTTCCTCTCTCCCTGCTGCTCCCCTCAACAGTGTACTTCAGTGGGTCCGCCTGTTCTGCTCCCCACTCTGTCTCTGGGGAGTCCTCTCACCTCCCCGCCCCTCTCCCCCCACCACACACACCTCTGGCCTACTCCCCAGCTCTTGTATGCATAAATAAATAAATGTTAAAAAAAAAAAAAGAAGGGTGGAACGGAGCGCAAGGGGAAACTAAAAAGGACTGGAGAGAGAAGAAGGGGGAGGACCTGGAGGCTTGTGGAGCAGAGACGTGTGAGGAGGTCATGCTTGCGTCTCGGCCTTGGACTTGCACCAGGGACTTGAGGGACATGGCGGGTGGGAGACCGTGGGGAGGCGGACATTAGCAGCCTTTGTCTTGACTTGGGTTTTGATGCTGCTACTTTTCTCCCAGACTTGCCTGGCCCCATGTGCCTCCTTTCCTGTGAGCCCCTGCCAGAAGGTGCCTTAGACACGTGGCAAGCTTTTGGGCATCAGTGGCCCTGCTTTGGGCCAACCTTGTTTAGCTGGATATTTACCGTCAAGGGGATGAATAACTTCAGGTATTTGGGGGGGAAACTACTGTGACTATATTCTTTCTCTTCTTTCTATTGCACACTAGTGGTAACAAAACTCTTCTGTGGAAGGTCTTAAGCATTTGAGTATGTTTTGTCTTTATGCAGCGGATGGCAAAACCCATCCAGAGTATGCAGGTTTGGGGATGCCCCTCATTCTGCCTGCGAACAGTTGGAAGTCTCTCAGAGCACGCGCAACAGAGGACTAAGTGGTGGGGGTGAGAAGCTGCAGCAGTTGGAACACAGGTGAAAACAAAGGGTGGTTTAATTAGTGGAGAGAGCAGGGGCCGCTCGGATTAGAGCCTCTCCTTCGAGTGTTGGATCCTGCACTGGAAACCAAAGAGGAAACCCACTAGAGCAGCGTGGAAGAGGCTGTGCCAGAGCTGAGAAGCTGCAAGGGAAGCTGCTCCAATGATAAGTATGGAGACAGATCCATTTTTGTGGTTGAAAACATTTTTTTAAAGATTTATTTATTTGGGGCCTCCCTGGTGGCGCAGCGGTTGAGCGCTGCGCTGTGGAGCTGTCGGCAGCAGCAATGCGAGTTCGACGCCCAGCCGGGGAGAATTCCACATGGCACAGCAGACCTCTCCTGCCTCACCTGCTGCTCCCCTCAGCAGTGTGTTTCTGATCTGCCTGTTCTGCTCCCCACTCTGTCTCTGGTGAACCCTCTCGCCCCCCACGCCTCTGGCCTGTACCCCAGCTTGTATGTATAAATAAATCTTTAAAAAAAACAAAAGATTTATTTATTTATGCATACAGGCTGGGGTCTAGGCCAGAGGTGTGGGGTGATGAGAGGATTTACCAGAGACAGAGTGGGGAGCAGAACAGGCAAATGTACTGAAATCCACTGCTGAGGGGAGCAGCGGGTGAGGCAGGAGAGGTCTGCTGCGCCCTGTGGGAAGCTCCCTGACTGGGGATCGAACTCAGGCCACAGTAGTGATAGCGCTGAGACTTAACTCCCAGGCCACCAGGGCAGCCCCAGAGATGGGCTTCAGATGTCTTATGCAAAATAAACCATCCCCAGGTCCATCCTCATGAGTGTCCCTACAGTGTCACTCTTCCACTATTCTGCTTTGGAAATACTCTTTTTGTGTTTGGGGATAATAAGAATCTTGATGGAGGGCCTCCCTGGTGGCACAAGGGGTTAAGTCTCAGCACTATGAAGCTATCCAGAGCCATGGCAGCACAAGTTCGATCCCCAGCCAAGGAGCTTCCCACAGGGTGCAGCAGACCTCCCCTGTCTCCCCGCTGCAGTGTACTTCAGTGGATCCACCTGTTCTGCTCCCACTGTGTCACTGTGTCTCTGGTGCCCCCTTCACCTCTGGCCTATGCCTCAGCTCTTGTATGCATAGATAAATAAATCTTTTTTTTAAAAAAAAAAAGAATCCTGATGGCGGCAGAGCCCACCTCCTGTTACAAAAGATAGCAGTCTGAACCTTCCAACCACATGTAGGCACGTGACTGGGCTCAGTCTGTCTCTGGACTTAGGACCCGAAGAATAGGGCTCCCCCAGGCCCCTGGTCAGCTGGGGCCACGGCACTATGCCAGCTGTTTCCCACGGCATGCTTTTGGCTGCCATCCCTGTTACCTGGCTTCCTGCCTGTTCTCTTAACTTGTCCCCCCATACACACACACACAGAGAGAGAGAGAGAGAGAGAGAGAGAGAGAGAGAGAGAGAGAGAGAGAGAGAGAGAGAGAGAGAGAGAGAGAGAGAGAGAGAGAGAGAGAGAGAGAGAGAGAGAGAGAGAGAGAGAGAGAGAGAGAGAGAGAAAGAGAGAGAGAGAGAGAGAGAGAGAGAGAGAGAGTCCTGTGATTGCCTCAGTGTCTTTTCAATCTGCTTCAATCTAGCTGGTTTAGATTCTATTCCTGGTAATTGAGCCCCTTGGCTGACTCAGTGGTAACAGCCTCTGGATGACGCCCAGTGATTCTTGCCAAGTAAGAGGAGCTGAGCAGCAGCTATTGAGGACATGGCAGTGGGATTTCCGAAGCTCAGTACTTAAAAACTAGTGTGGTTTACATCTGCTCCTTCGCATTCCACTCGTTTTGTGGGAACCCACCGCCATGTTGTGAGGACACTCAAGCTGCCCTGTGGAGTGTCTCGAGTTGAATGACTGAGGCCTCCAGCAGCCAGAACCGACCTGAGAACTGCACAAGGGGTCACCATGACAGTGGGTCCTTCGGCCCCAAGTCTTCAGATGACTGCAGCCCCAAGTGAATATCATCTCATGAGACACCTGCGCCACAACCATGCTCTTAGCCAGTGGTGAAGTCCCAGCCTCAGAAACTGTGTGAAATAGTAGATGTTAATGATTGTTTGAAGCCCAAGTTATGGGATGACTTTTTAAAGCTAAAGTAAATAACACAGACACAATTTTTAACAGTTTTAATGGTCTAAATACCAGGCGCAGAATCTGCCAGGTAGACCATCACCATCATCACCCCAGTTTACAGGTGAGGAAACAGGTGCAGTGAGGCCATTACACATCGTTACAGTCTCACTGCAAATCCTCAGCTTCCAGGGCCAAGGCAGAACTGACTGATTTATTGCTTATTTAGTTGGTGGGTTTTCCCTGTTGCTCGAAAGAGGGTCTTTACTTTCCCATGGAGAAAGATGTCCCCACAATCTTTGCGGCCTCACTTTCAGGGCAATCCCTTCAAGCCAGGCTCCCATGTCGGGGGTGTGGAACATGCCTGAATTTGGGGTGGTGGTCCCCTTTTCCATTTTTGTTCACTTCAACAAACCTGGCATGTCCTTGTGAAACACGCAGGTGTGGGTGCTTGTCACAACCTGGACGCCTCCTCCCATAGCTGGGGGTCAGGCAGCGTTCATAGTCCAAAGGGAGAGGCCGAGAAGGAAGGATACTGCATAGTGCCGGGAGGGCTGCAATAGGGAACAACTCAGAGTGCAACGGGAGCCCTAAGCAGGGACACCACCTCCCTGGGAGCTCCAAGAGGCTTCTTGAAGATAATCTTTAGGCTAAGTCATAAACAATGAGAAGCAGTTTGCCAGGGGAAGGGAGAGAAGAAGTGCTAAGGAGCAGAAATAGCATGTGCGAAAGTCGGGAGGAGTGGCATGTTTCCTTCCTTCCTTCCTTCCTTCCCTCCCTCCTTTCCTCCCTCCCTCCGGCCTTCCTTCTCTCTCTCTCTCAAAATTTATTTATGCATACAAGAGCTGGGGTGTCAGCCAGAGATGTGTTGGGGTGAGAGGGTTCACCAGAGACAGAGCAGGGAGCAGAACAGGCAGATTGACCAAAATACACTGCTGACGGGAGCAGCGGGCAGGACAGGAGAGGCCTGCTGCACCATATGAGAAGCTCCCTGGCCGGGGATTGAACTTGTGCTACAGTGGCTGCTGATAGTTTCATAGTGCTGAGACTTAACCCCTGCCCCACCAGGGAGGCCTCAGACTGGCTTCTTTCACTCAGCTGTGTGCACTTTTGTGTCCTCCAAGTCTTTTGTGAGTTGAAAGCTCATTTCTTTCCATTGCTGAATAATCTTTCCTCATTGAATGAAGAGTCTGTTCGTTGTGTGGCTGTGGCAATTTGGTTCTCCTATCACCTAAGGAAGAACATCTTGACCGCTTCCAACTTTTGGCAATAATTAGCAATGCTGCTTTTAACACTCATGTGCAGCTGTTTTGTGGAATGAAATTTTCCACTCATTTTGGATAAATCCCAGGAAGCAAGATTGCCAGCTGGCACGGTCAGGGTCCCCCCTCCTTCTTCATGTCCACTTCCTCTGATGGGCACATTGGAAGGTGATCCTACTTGGGAAAAATAACGCCCAGGGAGAGCAGTTCTTGGTTTATACAGAAACAGGATAATCCTCTGTGGAGAGCTAAGAGTATTCTCTTAGGATACGGGTCCTTCACCTGGTTCCCCCAAACGCCCTGGACTTGTACATGGGAAGGAGAACTGGTCAGCCTTCATATATCTTAACACTTTGTGGTCTGCTCACGTATTAGTACGTGTTTTTGTCACCAGTATCAGGTGGCCGCTCACGTATTAACACGTGTTCATCTAGTCTCCGGTTTTTCACGCCACGGTGGATTTATCTGGAGCTATTAGGAGCTATTTCTTTGATCGTACTCAGTCTAGAAGCTTTACACATTGTTTTGGTGAAAGTGTAAGGTGTTTTATGAGAGATACTACAGTTTTTTTAATATCCAGTAGTTCAGGAGTTGTGTGTGTTTTATTGAATGCTTCTACCATTCATGCGGTGGCACAGAAAATGGCCGGCCCCCAGGGCTGGTAAATTTAAAGGGCACCGGCACACAAAGTGTTCAGGGGTCTAGGAAGCAAAAGAACTTAAACAGATCTTACCTGCAACTGAAAGAATCCTCAGTGACAGATAGGGGACAGGCGAGGTCAATGCTCAGAATGTTCTGGAATGAGAACCAACACTCCAGTGACCTCTTCTAACTGTACTTCAGTGTCAAACAGGAGCCTGGACTGGGCTTGGCTCCCAAGCAAACACTCTCCTCTCTCCCCCAATTCAAAGAATACTGGAAGCACACTGAGGTGAAGGCACAATTCATCTGCTCTGCTTTATTTAAAAAGAAACAGCTGTAAGGTAAGCATGCCCGTGTTTTCTTCATCGTAGAGACAGTTACAAAAGAGAAGTAATAAATACGGTGTTAGGATTTATCTTTAAAAACACAACAAACCCGTGGTCAATCCCCAGAACACACAGCCCGAGACAGGGGACGCTGTGGTCAGAACGTCCTCACCCCCACTGCGAGCAGCTGCTGAACGTGACTAGATGATGGAGCTGATCACGACTTTTGGGATTTGAAAGTTTCTGGATGTGTCACGTGGGAACACCGGGGTCTACTGTCATGGGATTTGCATAGAGACGGCGCTAACAGGAATGCTTCTATGCTTACTAGGACTTCTGATTATTCTTTCACTCTTACAGCTAAGTAGTACAGTGTTTCGGAGTCAGAAAAAGGCTGGAGTGCGACGACATGTATGGAGGGGGGTGAAGGGGGCAGGAGAAGGCGATGGGCTGGGTGAAACTTCCAGTCTTTTCTCTGTCACGCAGCTGGACAGCATGCCACACCCCCTACTGCATAGGAGATGGGCCGGGGTCCAGCCTGGCTCCCCTAAAGCCTCCCCATGGTCAAAAGGAAGAAGAGAAAGCAAAAGCCAGTGGGAGAGTCAGGCCCAGTGAGAGTAGGGGGTGAGAAGGAGGGCAGATGGTGGGGAGAGGTTCAGAGATGAGTTACCCAAGAAAACGGGGCAAGTCCTAGTCCTCTAGGGACTGTCTCTGAAGATGGCCAAAGAAGAATCTGGACAAATTAGCACAGCTGAGCACTCTTCGAGGTAGAGTGGCACAGGAACAAAGCAAAAGCAAAGACCGAATAAAGGCACTTTCTGGCTACAGAGAAGGGTGGGTGGAGGCGGGCAGGAGAGAGGCCTGCAGCCGCTCCTCCCAGCACCCTCTGGGAGGGGCTCCCTCCCTGGGATGAGTGTTACCACCACGAGGTTAAGGAGTTTGCGTTGGGCAGAGGTGTGGAGGCTGGCTAGGGCAGGGGCCAGATGGTGGGGATGCCCAGCCAGTTCCCTTGGGGGCGGGGAGGGCATCTGTGAGGCACAGATATGGATAGAGGTCAAGGTCATCTGTCTATGTGCTGAAAGTGGCCTTCAGCTCCTGGAAGGCAGCCTGGCGGAGCCTCCTCTTCTCCTCCTCTTGCTTCCGTTCCTCTTGCTCAGCTTTTAACTCAGCTTCGAACTTGCTGGCTGAGGCCAAGGCTCGGACCTGCAGAGAAACAGTCAAACAGACCCACAGAGTGAGGGAGGGGCGAGAAGCAGGGATGCGGAGAAGCGCATCAAGCCAAACTCGGTTGTGCCCAGCCAGGAGACATGGGGCCGGTCCTGCCGGGGATAGGACCCCCTCCACAAACACTCCTTCCGGTTGGTCATCTGCTGCTTCCAGAGCTTGCTTCCTACAGCAAGGATGCTTCCCCCTCATCCTGCTCACTCCCACCCTCATTCCTTGTCAGGATGCTGTTTACCATCCACGCCCACTACCCTCTGTACTTCTACCTTTACTTTCAAGGCAATATTGATTAGTTCTGGGCCTCCCTGGTGGTGCAGCAGTTGAGCGCTGCGCTGTGGAGCTGTCGGCAGTGGCAACAAGAGTTCGACGCCTGGCCAGGGAGAGTCCCACATGGCGGCAGACCTCTCCTGCCTCACCCGCTGTTCCCCTCAGCAGTGTATTTCTGTCGATCTGCCTCTTCTGCTCCCCACTCTGTCTCTGGTGAACCCTCTCACCGCCCCACACCTCTGGCCTGTACCCCAGCTTGTATGCATAAATAAATAAATCTTAATTAAAAAAAAAAAAAGTTCATGTGACTTAAAAAAAATTTTTGATTAGTTCTGGGGGCAGGGGACAAAATGAGCTCCCTGCTAGGATGAGTGGGGTTGCACCCATCTGCCTATGGCAAAGGGATCTCTTTACCACATACATCTTCCCTAGATTCAACACTGTTTTCACGTGACCCACTAAAATATTCCGCTTTCTCTCAATCTATCTAAATTTACTTCCAAATCTAATGTGTTTTTGTCGGTGTTGTGAACAGGCTCTGGGACCATTTTTTTAAAACCTATCTTATTTTCAGATGCCACATCAAACAAATCCATCTTAAAATCCTTTATCCCAAAACAGATTTTTTTTTTCTGTCACTGGCTCAACAATTTGGTCAAATTTCCAAACACATCGGTTACGTACATTATTTTAATAAAGACTGCTAAATTGCTCACCAAAGTAGCTTTTTCTGTCTACACCTCCAAAGAAGTGGAATGCAGTATCCATTCCAGTCCCCCAACCCCCACACCTCAACCTTCACAATCAGTATCATTAACATTTTTCCTGTTGGCTAATCTGATAGGCAAGAAACCAGGCCCTTCTTTTATTTCCTCTTTGGTGAATTACCCATTTGTATCCTCTGCCCATTTTTCTTTTTAGCTGTTTTTTTTTCATTTGTAATTCTTTACATAATTTGAACATCAGTCTCTTGTTCCAAACTTGTCAGGTTTTTTCTCTTAATCTTTTAATTTCAAGGTGTCTCAGGTCACACAAATATTTCAATTTTGACACAATCAAAACTCCAACCATTGCTATTCTGGCTTTTATATTTTATATCATGGTTAAAAAGGTCTTCTATACATGGGCCTCCCTGGTGGCACAAGGGGTTAAGCCTCAGCACTATGAAGCTATCCAAAGCTGCTGGAGCATGAGTTCGATCCTCTGCCAGGGAGCTGACCCACATGGCGCAGCAGACCTCTCCTGTCTCCCCGCTGCTCCCCTCAGCAGTGTATTTCAGTCGATCTGCCTGTTCTCCTCCCCATTCTGTCTCTGATGAATCCTTTCTCTCTTTCTCTCTCTCTCTCTCTCTCTCTCTCTCTCACACACACACACACACACACACACACACACACCCCAACACCTCTGGCCTAGACCCCAGCTCTTGTATGCATAAATAAATAACTCTTTAAAAAAAAAAGTCTTCTATACCTCAAAAGTTTTAAACCCACTTTCCCATGTTTTCTTCTAAAACTTGTGTTTAGTTGTTTAATTCATCTGTAGTTTATTTCAGTGACAGGACTTTATTTCACATGCTTAGGTGGACAGCCAATTGTCTCAATATCTTTTTTTTTCTTTTTTTTTGTGTAGAAGAACTGGGGTGTAGGGCCCAGAGGTAGGGGAATGAGAGGACTCACCAGAGACAGAGTCGGGAGCAGAACAGGTGGATCCACTGAAATACACCGCTGAGGGGAGCAGCGGGGAGACAGGAGAGGTCTGTTGCGCCCTGTGGGTCAGCTCCCTGGCCAGGGATCAAACTCAGGTCATGGCAGTGAGAGGTTGAGACTTAACCCCAAGGCCACCAGGGAGGCCTGAAGAGTGTTTTTTCACTGATTGGATATCTTTTTCATATGCTACATTCCCATCTGAAGGAGCTGTTTTTACTATTTCCCACCCTGTTCCACTAACTGGTATATTTATTCCTGTGCCCACACTACATTCTTTGATATTATTGCTTTTAGAATGCCTTGATCTTTATCAAGAAAATAAATTTCATTTCATCATGTTCAAGAAGCATGCTAATTTATTTTTAAATCTTTTATTGTGAATGAAGATTAAACTTCAGCAAGTGTTTTTAACATATGTAACTGAAACGATCATATTGTTCTTATTTGATCTACCTATATGAATATATTTAAAAATTACTCTTACAATCTTAACCTCAATTTCCAATGTCATAACTCCATTCCATTTCTTAATGTTTTAAGATTCTTACAGTTATATTCATTAAATTGATTTTTTTAGGGTGTATTATTTTTATTTGGTTTTCTTAGGACAAGCATGGCTTCAGAGAATGAAAGTGATACGATCATTTTCAATAGGGTTAACAGATTTTTTACATTGTACAACATTGAGAAATGGATCCCTTAATACCACAGCACTTAGCTGTTTGGGGGGCAGAGTGTGGGCTGGGTAGAGCTGCAACTTTCTATTTACAAATGTCTTTATAATTCATCATATTTCTACTCATTGCCTTAAAAACAGCTTGAACGTGACCCTGGTGGAAGTGTTTACACTATGGGAACCAACAAATGCTACAAATGAGCTATCTAGACAGTCATAAGAAATGATTGGAACATGTTTAAAATGCAAATTAAATCTTAAAATGTGTACAGCTTTCACGCTATGCATTGCTTCAAAAAAATGAGAGAATGTTCTTCCAATACTTAAAAAACTATTATGAAATTCAGCAAAGAAGTTGCTCACGTCATTGAGAAGTGAACAAACTTCCGACATATGTCCTCACTTTGGTCTTAGAGGCTCCAACAAGATATCAACCAACATTCCTGTGGGAGTTCCATTAAATTTTCACTTCCCACCACAGGCTGGCTACAGATACAAGAGCCAAGCAAAAAGCAAGGAGTCGTTCTTTGAGAATCCACGGGTGATGCAGAGCCTACCACATACATAATATCGGGTTGTTGGAAAAGTCATGACACATTTTTGCAATGAAAAACAGAGAAAAAAATACGTCCTGGTTTCTCCAATATGTTATCTGTAAATTGCATGCCATAACAAATGGCAGTAACAAATGTGTACACGCTTCTATATGCTTCCTTTGTTCAGGGAGCCAACTGCTTAACATTTACAACAAACCACAGTTTCAGCCTCAGTTTCCTCATCTGCAAAGTGAGATCCACCCCCACCCCCAGGGTCACGTGAGCATTAGATAAGACATGGCTCTGGCCCCCCTTCCATACCCCAAGTTTATTCATCGCCACCTACCCAGCTCTCCTGCCCAGGACAGAGGGAGCAGGGACCCTGAACCCCTTCAGCTTGGTGCTCACTCTCCCCCACGTAACATCTGCCTCTTCTCTTGATCCCATGACATTCAGGTCCTCGTCCCACCCATCACCCCATTCTTCCCTTCCCCATTTCCCCGTGACCTAAAAATACACCAACATCATCTAAACACACCAACATCTGATGAAAATTAAATCCGAAACTTCTGGGCCTCCCTGGTGGCGCAGCAGTTGAGCGCTGCGCTGTGGAGCTGTCGGCAGCGGCGAAGCAAGTTTGATGCCCAGCCGGGGAGAATCCCACATGGTGCGGCAGACCTCTCCTGCCTCGCCCGCTGCTCCCCTCAGCAGTGTGTTTCTGGTCTGCCTGTTCTGCTCCCCATTCTGTCTCTGGTGAACCCTCTCACCGCCCCACGCCTCTGGCCTGTACCCCAGCTTGTATGTATAAATAAATAAATCTTTAAAAACAAACAAACAAAAAAACCCGAAAACTTCTTCTCTGCACCAAACTATCACCCCACCTGTCCAGGCCTTTGCAGGCAGAAAGTAGCCACCAGGAGGCTTCGCTCCAGTTCCCGCTTGTCCCACTGTTTGTTATTGTTTTATTTTTTAAGATCTATTTATTTATTTATGCATACAAGAACTGGGATGTAGGCCAGAGGTGCGGGGGGTGAGAGGGTTCACCAGAGACAGAGTGGGAAGCAGAACAGGCAGATTGACTGAAATCCACTGCTGAGGGGAGCAGCAGGGAGACAGGAGAGGTCTGCTGTGCCATGTGGGTCAGCTCTCTGGCTGGGGATTGAACCCAGGCCACTGAGGTCACAGCCACAACAGTGTGACAGCATAAAAGAACTTGGAGACTCAAGCTCTATGCCACCAGGGAGCCCCCCCACTCCACCCTCATAATCTGCCCTCCACAGCAAGCCTCCTCTCAACACTCTTCACTGGCCCGTTTGCTGGCCGCAAGGCTATTGTTCTGGCCTTGTCTGGCCTTCTCTCCTTGAAATTGCTCTCAACTTCCCAATTTACATTTCCTCCAGTGTTTCCGTGTATCTCTGGTTACTTCCACCTCACAGTCCAGACACCATTATTCCTCCACAGGTCCATCTCTTCTAAATCTTGGGCTCCAACGTCTATCTTGTGGAGATGGCTGCTGGGTGTGCTCCGTTTCCTCCCTTCTTTCTTCCTAGAGAGGGTGTCTAGCATGTGGTCCAAGAGTCAGGGTGACTGGCCCACGCCTGGGCTCCAGGAGAGAGCACCCATCAGGTAGTGATGTTTCAGGCTTGCCTGTGGCTGGCTCAGCACCATCCTCCTGGGGCAGAGATTACTCCAGCCCCCTCAGGATCTAGGAGCCTCATCTTCCCAAGCAGCAGAATCACAGGTGAGTACGTGGGTTCCCAGGAAAAAAGCCATTTTGGAGCCTTCCATGCAGCTGGGGGTGGCCATGTTCTGTCCAACAGGATGTGAGTGGAAACTGTGGCAGAAACTACGTGCCCCCAAAACTGTGCCTTTCCTTGGCCTGAAGTTTCCTCAGACTTTACACTAAATCCAGTTTATGGGCCTCCCTGGTGGCTCAGGGGTTAGAGTCTCAGTACTATCAAGCTATTGCCAGCCACTGCAGCCTGAGTTCGATTGTGGCCAGAGAGCTGACCCACATGGCACAGCAGACCTCTCCTGTCTCCCCGCTGCTCCCCTCAGCAGTGTACTTCAGTCAATCTGCCTGTCCTGCTCCCCACTCTGTCCCTGGTGAGTCCTCTCACCCCCCACACCTCTGGCCTACACCCCAGCTCTTGTATGCATAAATAAATACATCTTTAAAAAAATAAAATAAAGGGGTCTCCCTGGTGGTGCAGTGGTTAGGCGCTGTGCTGTGGAGCTGTCAGCAGCGGCAACCTGAGTTCGTCGCCCAGCCTGGGAAAATCCCACATGGCGCGGCAGACCTCGCCTGCCTCGCCCGCTGCTCCCCTCAGCAGTGGATTTCGGTCAATCTGCCTGTTCTGCTCCCCACTCTGTCTCTGGTGAACCCTCTCACCGCCCCACGCCTCTGGCCTGTACCCCAGCTTGTATGCATAAATAAATCTTTAAAAATAAATTAAATAAATAAAATAAAATCCAGTTTATAGCTTTTCTCCTCAAACTAGTCCCACTCTCAGGAGGAGGGGATTCCTATCTTGATTTTTTAAAATACCGTCAACTCCCTCCACACAGCTCGGCCACCTTATGCGGTTTTGCTCCCCCCCTCCCCATCAGAGCTGGGAGTTCTCTGGAGTTCTGGATTCATCCACACTTGCTCCCCAGCCCCACAGGCGCTATCCTCACTTGACCTACAATTCTCCAGACATCTGTGGATGCCTGTCTGAGTTCAGCCTCTCCCCAAGCCAGCCTGTCCCTGACCACCCCAAGGCTCTGCTCAACAACCCCCGGGGGCTCGAGGCCTCCAGCTGTGGTTTCCAAGAGGGGGACACCTGCACAGCTGGCTCAGCTCCGAGTTTCTGGGCCCACCCTGGAGAAACCCCAGGTTCTGTCTGGGTGGGGCCTGGGGGGCTGGTCTGCAGAGGGTCCAGGTGTTGGCAGGCTGGGGAAGGCCTGACCTCGGGAGCTCAGAGCGCCCTGCCTGATGGCGTCCAGTCAGGAGGGGCAACATCCTCCGCGGCCCTGAGGCTTCCTCCGGCCCTTCCCACAGTGGGCCCGCCCTCCCTCCCTTGATTACAAGGTGACTCCTCACTCATCTCTGAACATCTGTCACCAGTGTCAGCTCCTTTATGGCCCTCTCCCAAGCCTGAGCGGTGATGCCCTCCATTCGTCATTCATGCAAACGTTTATGGAGGGCCATTATGCGGCAGGCACTGTAATTACCAAGATAAACGCCCACTCTGCCTTTGAGTCTGGGTGAGGAGGCAGACCATAAACACAGCCGTTCACAAAATTTTATTGTTATTCTTTTCATCTTTTCTCCGGGTTATAAAAAAACAACGCACACATGTCATAAAACATTACAAAAATATATTTCAAAAAAGTCCATCACCCATAACTATTACTAATACGTTGGCATATAATTTTCCCTGCTGTATTTAATATGTAACAAAATGGGATCTCAAATACGCTGGTTGGCTGGGTTCATTTGGACATCAGTCCACACGCCTCTGCTTCCGTGGCTGTAGGATGCGGTGGGCCGCATGGACTCAGCTCCTGGAGATGGGAGTTTAGATATTTCCAGATTTTCTCTACTACCCACAATGCTGCGTCTGTAGGTATAGCGCGCTGGCATGTGTATTTTATCTGAAGGATAAAATCCTAGACATAGGGGCCTCTCTGGTGGCACAGGGGCTAGAGTCTCAGCGCTATCAAGCTACCGCCAGCAGCTGCAGCACGAATTTGATCCCCGGCCAAGGAGCTGACCCACACGGCGCAACAGACCTCTCCTGTCTCGCCCGCTGCTCCCCTCAGCAGTGTGTTTCAGTGGATCCGCCTGTTCTGCTCCCCACTCTGTCTCTGGTGAGTCCTCTCACCCCCACACCTCTGACCTAGACCCCAGATCTTGTATGCATAAATAAATAAAAATAAATCTTTTTTTTAGATCTTAGATGAAGATTCTAGAGCAGAAGAATATGAAATGGTGACAGCCAACCTCAGCTGCTCTCCAGAGAGCTGAGCCAAGGGAATCCTTACCAAGACTGCCCAAGCAAGCCTGAGGCAGACAAACGATAACAGCACTGTGCTCACCAAGGCATGGGCTGTGTCTCAGGAAGAGCCCAGAGGAGGCCAGACTTTCACAGGGGTCTTAAAGAATGAGGAGTTTTCTAGGAAGAGGCCTTGGAAGGGTGTCGCTGGAGAGGAAACAGCAGTCAGGGAGGACCAGTTTGATGAGGCAAGGGGGTGCTGCAAAAAAAAAGCCAGGTGGAGGAGGCGAGGCAGAGAGCAGAGCCGGGTCGCGTGCTCTAGAGAGGACGTTCTTGGAGACTTCGGACCAGGCTCGGGCATGGGGAAAATGTCTTGTTGACCTCGGGTCTTGGGTCTCGGTGCCTGCCCAGGACATGCAGATTTGCAAGTGTGGAGCCACTGGATGAATGAGCGGACCCTCCTCTCTGCTCCCTCTCTGTCAAGGCTGAGAGCTGGCTTTCCTCGCTGGAGGGTGAGTGTGCCCTGGGGAGGGCTGAAGTTGTGTCTGCGACCCCCTTGCAAAGAAGCAGCATCTCCGGGTCTCAGCAATGCCCAACCGACATTGCTGTAGCGGGCGGAAGCATCGCTCTGTCATGAAAAGGGGCCTGACCGACGTCAGAATTGGACCCTGGGGAGTGCATGAATGATGCAGTGAGCTGCTGGCCTGTCCTGGAGCTGTCAGATGCCTCAGGAGTTCAGGCGCAGGGGGCCGCTGCCATCCCCAGTGGGAGTGGAGGCTGTCTCCAAGCAGGACCACAGAGAAGTGGAAGAGAGTCCTGCTTAGGGGTCTGAGCAGGCTGGGATGTGCCAACACGGACACCTGGTCTCTGGGCAAACCTCTGGGATAAGCCAACACTTCTCAGAGGCAGGCAGTGGCAGTGCACCCCACAGCAAGCCAGGGACTTGCCAAGCACTTGACCCATAGGAACGCCTCTAACCTTCACAGCAATCTAGCAATTGCCCCCACTGTACACATGAGGAAACTGAGGCACAGAGAGTTAATGGATTGAGTGGAAGAGGCAAGATAAACCCAGGCAGCCTGACCCTCTAAATTGCACGTATCTGGGACTTGGAGAATTTTCTTGATCTCTTTCTGCAGATGAAAAGGGCAGTGCCCAGCCAGGGGAGGGCTCTCCATACATGTGCAGTGACTGGGATGAACAAGGAATGGAAGCATCCAGAAGGATGCAGGAACCATGGGGATTCCTGCTAACTTCCAACCCTGGGAATGGAGAAAATACCAGATTCCTCCCTTGTGAGTCTGCTAGACTTAAGCGGCCTGTCCGCCCACCATTCCTGTCACCTGCAGGTCTGCATTCCCACACAAGGTCAGCACTGCCCAGTCAACAGTTGTAGCCAAACCTTACAAAGTTCCTTTCATGTCAACCAAGAGCAGAAAGCTTGATCGCTCTGGGAAGGTTGCATCACGAGGTATGACTGGGAAAGTTGGGGGCTGAGGACTGATGCTTAAACGTAACCCTGACTTACGTATCACGATGTATGACCGGGAACGCCCAGGGGCCGAGGACCGATGCATGACAAGGGACCCCAGAAGCCACTGATCAGAAGTCCACTGATCACAGTGGACTCCTCACTGATAAGATTAGAACCATGACGGGGTGGGGGGGTCTGGGGTCTGGTTTTGATGACAACACTTGGTTGTCAAGCAGATAAAAATTATCTGGGCAGCAGACTCAAGTCCCCCAAAAGCCATTAATCACAAAAACACATTCTTTAGTTTCACCCATCTTTTTCTCTTTGTCCCCATCCCCCCCGTAGCTGATGCTGCATGATTATTCTATCAACAAAAAGGCCGGGATCTTGCTTGTTCAGCAGCATCGTGCATTGTGCAGCCTGCTCCCCGACTCCCGGTATCAGTGTGGCGTTGCCCGACGCAACATTCCCTGCCCCGTTATTCCCTGCTTACATACGGGGATTTAAGATGCAGACATGGAGGTGACTATTCAAGCAACTCAACAGTGGCTTGGGGGAGACAGAAGTTCTTTAGACAAGCTGGACGGAGAGTTGGTCTGGGAGCATCCTACCAGCAAACCTGCTGAATCTGAAGCCAGACCAATCACGTCCACATTTGTCACTTTCCATTTGCAGATGGCGCACACACACC
This sequence comes from Scalopus aquaticus, assembly GCA_004024925.1. NCBI lineage: Eukaryota > Metazoa > Chordata > Mammalia > Eulipotyphla > Talpidae > Scalopus > Scalopus aquaticus. The sequence continues at coordinate 234,649 of PVIJ01000896.1, forward strand.
CTCACTTCTGTGCAACTGTGCACGACATGTGTATCTCGAGTTATGGCTGCTCTGCCGTCCAGGGGGACATGCGAGACAGTCCCCAACCAGGAGCTCCTGTCCTGGGGTGCTGGGGGAGGGGTGGCCCCACGCAGGAGCCAGGCACCTACCTTGGCTTCAAAGAAGTCCTTGGCACCCTTGACGCCCTCCAGAGCGACGTTGATCTCGGACAGCTTGGCCAGCGCCATCAGCCCACTGTCCTCCTGCAGCTCCCCCGCGGCGGCCTTGTGGAATATGAGCAGGAACTGCAGAGAAGGGGGGCGAGGGTCAGGCCAGGGCCAGCAAGGCAGCCCCCTGGTCCGGGCAAGAGTCACGACTGCCAAGCCCAGAAAAGGGGGTGTGGATGCAGGTGTGGGGGACGAGTCATTTCCCTTACAGCACTCAACAGTGAAAACAAACCCCCTTCCAAGATGCGGGGAGACAGGCAGCCCCCCTTACAGGGTGTGGAGTGTACATTGACTCAAACTTTTTGGCGGGGACTTGGAGAAACGTTGCCCGAAAGCAAACTTTCCTCCTTCCAACTGTTAATGCCACTTGCATCCCTTGGAAACATTCACATGGGAGTTTAAGAAGCATTAGCTGTAAAAGCTAAATATTGACAACATCCTATTTTTTAAAGCCATGAATGATTAAAAAAATCCAACAGACCTGTAGTACTGGTTTATTAAACAAATGAATTTAAGATTTCTCATGTTTTTAAGATGATTCTTATTCTCCATTTGTGTCCCTTTCTTAGCGTTTTCTACGAGATCTCTGCGGAAGCTGGTATATCTCAAATACTTCAGCACAGCCACCTGCCTCTAAATTTTATTTATGGTGATATTCAACTTTCAAAAATCGATCCTTTTCTTGTCTTATACTTAGAAAAAAATCTCCCCCCCCACCAAGGTTACAGAAACAATCACTATGTTTTTGTCTCCTGCCTTTATGACTCCTTTTTTCACATGTAAATATTTAATCTCTGAAATTTATTCTGATCTATCATGTGAAGTTGATCATTGACCTTACTTTCTGTCAAATGGTTAGTTAGTAATTCCCACCTCGTTTATTGCATAATCCATCATCTTCCTCCAACTTGGACTAAGGGCACCAGGGAAGAATAATTTATTTACTATCATTATTATTTAAATGTTTTTTGAATAACATTTTAAAAGAACAAGTATTGTAAAAGCAAGTACCCCAGCTCCCTACCATTCTCCCTTAAGGGAATTTTATGATCTTTTACTCCTCTTCTTTAAAATATTATTGTTACGGACCCTCTCTGGTGGCACAGGGGTTAAAGTTGCAGCGCTATAAAGCTATCACCAGCACTGCAGCACGAGTTCCATCCCCGACCAGGGAGATTCCCACATGGTGCAGCAGACCTCTCCTGTCTCCTCACTGCTCCCCTCAGCAGTGTATTTCAGTGGATCCGCCTGTTCTGCTCCCCACTCTGTCTCTGGTGAATCCTCTCACCACCCCACACCTCTGGCCTACACCCCAGCTCTTGAATGCGTAAATAAAAATAAATCTCTAAAAAATAAATAAATAAAATATTTTTGTTACATTATAGAAGTTGTCTGACAAATAGTCTTTCTACTTGGCAAGAATCTGGAGTGACACATCCCAAGTCACCACACGAAGAGTCTCCCCAAAAGGTTCCCTGTGGTCAGGGTGCTCCTTGGGACACTCTCCTCTGAAAACTGGCTTCCCTGAGGGAACAAAACTTTACCTGGAGTGAGCTGGAAAACCACTTCAGTGTTTTTTTCCCCAGAGAATGCCCACTACCAACTTTTCCATGTTCAGTTTGGAAAAACTTCCACATTTTCCGACAGAATTTCCAAATTCCAACCTGGGTGCCTTTATCAGCCAAGACTCTTCATCTTTCCTCCAAATCGGTCTTCAGCTCCATCCGCCCGCCCCAAGCCCCCAAACCTCTGCTAATGAAGGTTTCTTTGTCGTTCTTGCTTCGGGTCCTAACTCCACTGCGAGTGACCCCCAACAGGGAGCAAAGGGTGCCGCCCGCCTCAGCACTCGTAGCTGTGGTCAGCCTGGCTGGGCCGGGAAGCCGCGGCCACCACCTGCAGGCCCCAAGTTGCTCACTAGAGGCCGGCAAAGACCAAGTTTGCTGCACAGCGCGGGAGCCAGACCGGGCTCCAAAGAAGACTTGGAAAAGGCGCAGCTGAAGGCGGTGAGGCCCCAGGAGCAGGGTCAAGGCCAAGGGGTGGAGGCCCCGTCCCATCCCCGTTGTATGGGGTGGGGGTGGGGGGTGCTCTGAGAAGAGACTGAAGACGCAAAGACTCAGATCTGCAAATATGAGCCCTCATGGAGAGGAGGGAAATCCCAGTCTTTGGGACCAAGACCAAAGAGGTCCTTGAAACAATTACATGAGCCCCAGAACCCCAGTGCTCCATAAGACCCACACAGAACAAGGGGCCCCTCCTTGTGGGGAGACAAGTCCAAATGACCTGGGTGGGTGACTGCTGTGGTTATAGGAGGGTCTCTCCCCTAACAGACGCTGGCCATGAGCTCACACACTCACTCAGCCAGCTCAGCAGTGACCCACAGTGGCCCTGGCACCCCCTGCAGGGATCCCCAACCCTGGCCAGTTAAAGAGGAAAACAGGGCTCTCCCTGGTGGTGCAGTGGGTTAAGTCTCAGCACTATGAAGCTGTCCGCAGCCACTGCAGCATGAGTTCGATCCCGGCCAGGGAGCTTCCCACAGGGTGCAGCAGACCGCTCCTGTCTCCCCGCTGCTCCCCTCAGCTGTGGACTTTAGTGGACCCACCTGTTCTGCTCCCCACTCTGTCTCTGGTGAGTCCTTTCATTCCCCTACCTCTGGCCTACACCCCAGTTCTTGTATGCATAAATAAATAAATCTTTTTAAAAAA